>CM049803.1:25402212-25629712 GCA_027422405.1 Ptychobarbus kaznakovi
ACTTCTAGACTGGACTATTGTAATGCACTGCTAGGTGGTTGTCCTGCATCATCAATAAACAAGCTACAGATAGAACAAAATGCTTCGGCTAGAGTACTTACTAGGTCAAGAAAATATGATCATATTACTCCAATTTTACAGTCTCTGCACTGGCAACCTATTTTTTTTTCTTGACTATGGTTATCTAATTTTATGCACTATAACTAGATTCAAGTCTGTTATAATACAATATGTCATCTTGATGTGTTAATGAGGATTATAGAATTATTATATGCTCACATTAAACCAGGGCCGGATTGGTAATCGGGCATACTGGGCATTTTCCGGGTGGGCTCGCACTTAAGGGGCAGACAGAATTTTTTTTTGCCATCATGCAGGGACAGCGAAGCAACCAGTGGCCCATTGGTTTGTCTCCTGCATTGACAGCGCTATAGACGGTGCGATTCAAAAGCTTGGAGTCAGTATCATTTATTTATTTTTTATTTTTTGGGGGGAGGGGATTATATAAATTAATACTTTTATTTAGCAAGGATGCTTTAAATTGATCAAAAATGATGATAAAGACATTTATAATGTTACAAAAGATTTCTATTTCAGATAAATGCTGTTCTTCTGAACTTTCTATTCATCAAAGAAACCTTAAAAAAATTATACTCAGCTGTCTTCAACATAATAGTAATAATAATAATAATAAATGTTATTTGAGCAGAAAATCAGAATATTTGAATGATTTCTGAGGGATCATGTGACTGGAGTAATGATGCTGAAAATTCAGCTTTGAAATCACAGGAATACATTACATTTTAAAATATATTCAAATAGAAAACCGTTATTTTAAATAGTACAAATATTTCACAATATTACTGCTTTTGCTATATTTAGGATCAAATAAATGCAGCCTTGGTGTCACGAATCTGGTTGCCCTTCCATCTTATTGACTCTTGCACCACACAGACTGTTGCTTCATACTGGACTGCATTTCCCATAACCCATTGCACTGATCACCCAACTGTCATAATCACACGCTGCACTGATCACACAGCTGTCCCCAATCACACGCTGACCTGAGAGCCATTACACACACCATACAAAAGACATTCATTTCCTTTCACAGATCGCCGAGTATTGTTTAGCATTCTCCTAATGTTAGCTACATACCAAGCCTTTCCGTGTTTGTGTTCAGTCTCCTGTATTGTTCTGCGTTTTTCACTCTCCCAGTGTTAGCTGCTTTACGGAGCCTCTTCTAGTTTTCCGTGTCTCATTTTAGTTTAGTCTAGTCTTTTCGTGTTGCCTTGTCTGGTTCCTGATCTCCTGCCTCGTACCTGGATGACTCCTCTTGTCAAGCCCTCTGGATATTGTTCGCCGATTGAAGACCACGCCCGTTTATTTGAGTACTCATCTGCCTTGCCCTCAATATACCTGTTTGCCAGTTGTTCGACCCTGCCTGTGTTTTTGACCATGCCTCTTAATAAAAGCTTGCACATGGATCCGCACGCCTCTCGTCTTGTCGGCCCCGTTACACTTGGTGAGCAGAAGAGAATTCTGAAAAACAACTGTAAAAATCTTACTGTTCAAAAACCTTTGACTGGTAGTGTATATCATATATCACATATATATATATACTGTAAGTGGTGGTGGTGGGCCGCCTGGACCAAAAAATGTCAGAGCCGATTTTTTTGTCCTAGTCCAGCCCTACATTAAACAGAATAGGAATTGCTCTTTTCTGCATTAAACAAAGAAGAAATTGCTTGCTCTTTTTCTGCAAAGACCATCTTGCTTTTATAGAAATTAAATAAGGAACTGCTATTGTCAACCGGATGAAATTCCTTAAATTTTGGACAGTTGCACGAGATGACTGAAAATAGCACATATTGCTTACATGCAGTTGTGGTCAGAATTTGCAATAGAATTTACACGCCATGCGGTTCTCTTGAGTGTTCATTTCATAGATGAAACCAGATGAATTCTGGGATGACTGCCAATACAAACAAGGATGACTGGGTGGTTCAATGAGAACAAAAAGATACATTATGACTGTGAACAGAAGACAAATAATGGACGTGCAGCTCCACCCCCTGTAAGAGACACCCGACACTTCTGGGGCATGGAGAAAGACTGAGCAACAATGCAGAAATGAAAAAATCTGCCATGAGAGGCAGAGAGGGGGATAGCTGCATCCTGAATCATAACTCCTATGCCCCACCTGATCCTCATCACTGAGTGACAGACCGGAAGACACAGCATGAGGAGAGAGACACTAAAACAGACAAAACATCACCTCACTGATGATATCAAATCTTTCACATCTCTTCCCTCGTGTGCAGGTACTGCATATTTAATTGTCACTACAGAGACCGCCTCAAATCTTGATCTGACATATTAATTTGCAACTTGATAATTCTCTGGTCTCATAGCAGTTCTTTGTATTCTATTAAAAATAACAACACACTGCTTTTAACACACTCAGTCCCACCCAAAAGAAGTTAAGTGTTTACTTGATTCCTCAAATCAGCTAAAACTCAGAGTGGATGTAGCATAGAGAGGTGTTTCTGTGAAATATAGAGAGAGGTCCTTAAAGGGAGAGGGAGAGGGAGAGGGAGGAGGGGGGGGGGGGGGCATTTTGTTTGCCACTAGCACATGCTTATGTTTTATTCTTCTATTATAGTAACGTGCGTCATATCCTACGAGTCAATATGTGCCATCATTGTACAGTCTACTACATGCATGTCGTACCCAAATTTATTAGATCCATGTCGCACAGTGTGGTTTGCAGTGATATTATAAGATTGCTAAAATCGTGCAAGAGTGTCTCAGGCTTCAGATATCCAATGTAGATGATCCTGATGATCATTATAAATACTATAACAACAAAAGGAGGAAGCCTAACAGAAGTTGGCATGAGGTTACACGGTCTCAACGTTCTTCATACAGACACACATCTCTGAAACATCAAACCTCTAATCTCAAACCACAAAAGAAGCAAGAGAGCAAGATATATTAAAGGCATTGGTAACAAAGCTATGACTACCTAACAAAATGCCCACCGTTTCCATAAAGAAGAATAAGAAGAATTCTGTAAAGTCTTTGTCACTAAGATTTTGTTTTTAAATATTTTTTTTATGGAAACAGAAACTGTTTAAAGGATCACTTAGTACACTGTACTGATGAATTAATTGTTCCACAGGACGTCACAAAATCATTAGCTAAGTTGATAATGTGAATAGCACAGATACAGGAAATGACCATGGTCATCTTGAGATGCAGTAATTCCATTAATAACATTTTGTACATATTTCATTCTCACTTCACCAGGGGTTAAATTAGGCCAGTGGTAGGAAAATCTGACCTACTACTCAGAGGTGTATTTCTCAAAAGCATCGTTAGCTAACTATGGTCGCTAGTTCTATTAAACTCTATTGGTAACAACGGAATTTGCAACCATAGTTGCTTTTGGGAAGCCCCCAGGATGACATCTGTTAGTCATGTGACCAAGAGACTGTTGAGATTGTGGTTGTCTCTACAGTTTCACACACAAGATGTCACACTAATTCATTTCCCAAAAGCATTGTTAGCCAACTATGAGCAGAGCTGAAGGAGAAGCTGAGCTAGAAAAGCAAATAGGAAAATACATTCTAACTTACATCCTCTTAAATCATCACCAAATGTTTGTGTCTGATCAATAACAGTCAAACAAATGTATCCATTCTGTCGCTATCTACGTCTTACCAAATATTTTCCTCCACCTAAATTAACTAGAGGACAAAGCTAGGTCACGTTGACATGACAAGAGTGTGCAATAGATAAGATCAGATACAAATTTTGATGGGGGTTTTGGTTTTACATCCAATGAACAGTAACAGTAGATCTTAGATATAATCATATATCCTAAGTTTAATCTCGTACAAATTCATAAAATATTTTCTAAATCGTACGTATTTTACGAGTTGCCAATTCGTATGAATTTGTACGAATGACCTACACCTAACCCCGCCCCTAAACCTATCCATCACTTTAGACAAATCGAACGAGTGAGGTCGTACGAATTTGCATGAATTAGCCACCTCGTAAAATACGTATGAATTGGTCGTGAGATAGTGTTGGTTCTCCTCACAAACTTTCAACCTCAGTTAATTTCACATTCAAAATGCACAAAAACGACCAGATCACTTAAAACATGTCTAAAATCAAACCATTCTCCCATAGCACTAGGAAATATTTTCAACAAACTTTGTCACTCCTAAAACAGTAATAATAGGTAGCAGTATTATCAAGGTTTTCTTTTGTAAATGTCCTCATTAAATAACAATTGTTAGCCCCTTTCACACAAATAAATTCCTGTAAAATTACACAGGCATTCTTTTTACAGATAAAGCACTATTCACACATCAGTTTCATAATACCGTTAAATTCTGTGACATCATTAACCGGAAATGACCTCTAAACGGCTTTGTGCCTCCTGTCGGGTTTTGGCTAGAAGGGATATAGCTCCGACCAGAAGTGAACAATGAAATGTATTTTCTACCTATTAGATTGTGTTTTATTAACGTCTACACCTACCCCTTACAAGAATGAAAAAATATTAATTATTGTTGTACAGTGTGACAAAAATTATGCTGTATTGATGTGCGCATGCATGCCCAGTTGCGCCATACGTATCCCTTCTAGCCTTAAAGGTGGGGTGAGTGATTTTTGGCAACTGTCGCGTCCGTTGTAGACATGGTGTAAGCCTTCTTTTTGTTCTTTTGTTTTGTTTCTTTTTTTTATCCACCATCTCTATCTTTCTGTCGTCGCTAGGCTCGGCTAATGTCCATCATTTGCACTGATGAGCGCTCTCTCCTCGCATCATGGGTAGATACGCCCCTTACTGCTGATTGGCTTCAAGTTTGCTTTGGTACTGGGCCCGACTCAGTTTTCGAAAGCGTTTTTGATCAAATGCATACCCTACCTTTACCCCCGGTGTTGTGTTTGCAAACATACGCGGTTAGCGTTTTCATTGATGATTTCATTCTTGTGTCAAACGCTCACATTCATGCGGCTACTTTTGGCCCAGAGACATCATATCAGGACAACTTAAAACCGAACTAAATAAATGCGTCATCTGTGTCAGAATGTTATGACTGGCCAAGAGTAGAGGTCTTACGTAAACGCAACTTATGTGTAAAAGGGGCTAATATGACACCACTCTGTTTCGAGAATTATGAGAATTATTTGGACCTATGTGATTTTTTAATAACAAATTTCGGGAGGAGCATGCGCAGATAATTAACATGGCCAATTCATCATCAGTAATCACACCACCTATCCAATCAGCATGAGAGAGAATCCCTATAAATAATCAAAGCAGTCTTACCTGCATTATCTCTCGTCTTCCAGCACCCCTCCAGCACCCCGACTCCTCACCTTCAGCCAGTTTCTACTCCAGCACGGGGAGGAGCACTCGGGGGAGCATTCTGGGTCCGGGCTAAAGGCCGAGCTCGGGCCCTTTCCCTGGTCGGGGGAGTGCCCCGGGCTCGGGAATGATTACCGAGCTCGGAGCCCTCTCCTCGGACAGCACGCCAAATACACAGAACCCTTTACTCAGTTTATTATATGCGAACTCGTGAAGTAGTCCAAGTTTACATTGCAATACAAAATTATTACAAAGTTTTTACCTTTTCTATTGGATGGTAATAAAATTGACTGACACCTACATCTTTTGAAAGTATTTTTATTATTACTGTGGAAATGAAGCAAATTGCTGATTAGATATGTGTTTGTTTGTTTGAGGGCTGTAGGTACATACAGAGTTTTAATAGTTGTTGTGTCTGAGCGAGAAAATAATGAATGTAGTGATTTAAAAGATGTAGTCTGTGAATGTATTTTATGTCAATACATGTACTTACATGATAAAAATGTATGTAAAGAAGCTCAAATTAGCACAGCTGCATACAAGATAAGTAAAAAAGTCAAACATCCAATAATCAGCCTTAAAGCATATGTTGTAAGTTGGCTATAATGATACTGAGCAAACAGCATTTACAATGTAGAGAATCAAACTACATCTACATCCAACCATGACAGCTCTATAAGCTTTTATCAACTTAAAGCACAATATTGAGGATAATCAACAGTACAATGGCAATGAGGCCAGCACCAAGGGCAGCATGGTTCAGGTTGAGCGCTGTTTTGGAGTTATTCTCTGCTACTTCTCGCTGTCCTGAGTAGTTGGCATTTCGAGTCTGTAATAACAATTGTGAAACACAGTGTCAGCCACTTCTGTTCTCATTCTGAGTCCCCCCCCCCCCCCATCAAAAGAAGGGGCAAACTCCACTCTCTGAATGGGTTTTCTTAGTAACATTTAATGCTTCATTTGATGGAAGGTTTCAAGGTTGTATTAAATACTATTTATTTATGCTAAATTTCGATATGTTTGTATTTATATATTTAAACCAAGTCACACCAACATGTCAAGTTAATACTTTTTAAACATTTCATATGTTATTTATCAGTATTAGTGCAAATTACTATTATTATGGTTAATATTCTTGTCAGACCATTGGCCATCAAATCCTGAAGGTTGAAGATAACCTTTCATTTAACTGATCTGAGTGCTTAAGAAAATAGGTTTGCATCATTCTGAGTTGTTTGCTTTGTAATCTGGTAGTTCGTTTCTATCAGTTTGACCAGTTCAGGCTGCATTGTTGTATTGACAGAGTGTAAACAGAGGCTTCAAAAAGCTGTCATTAGTTTTAACCCTGTCCTAATGCACCTGAACTAATCAAGCTCTTCAGATTCACTTGGAAACTTAACACATTTTAGACACATAAAAACCATCTCATGGTTCTTAACCCCAAATTGAAGAACCTGTATGAATTTATTTGACCTACACTGTTATTTTTTTTTTTTTAAGCTTATTGGAGTGTTTTATAAGAAAATAATACTTCAGTTTTCTACTTCAAAATTTCAAGTTTAATTCAAAGTGTCACATTTAAGTAGAAAATTGTGTTTTCTTGTTAAAAATAAAGTGCTTGTTCTATTTATAACTTTACAAATTCACTTTTTTTACAGTGTACTTGCCAATTCTTTGAAATTGTTTGTGAAATATGGTTTATAAAGTTTTAAATCGGATGTTTTTCTTACACCTTTATAAACCCCCTGGATCCGATGGATGGATGCACTTTTTGGGCTTCACAATCTCGAGCACCATTCACTGCTATTATTAAGCTTAGAAGTTCCAGGACATTTTTTTTGATGTCGTTGCAACATGCAACATATCGATTGCATTTGTCTGAAAGAAGAAAGTCAAATACATCTAGGATGGATTGAAGGTGAGTAAATCATGGGTTCATTTTCGGTTTTGGGTGAACTACCTCTTTAAGGTGTCAGTTTACACCACGTTTCCTTTGTATGCTCAACTCACCGTCATTTACTGGAAACCAAAATACTGGAACACCCACCCACTCGTGCACTCACTTTATCAATGGAGCATTCAGCTACACGAAGGAACTTGTCTTGTTTACGGATTATTGTAACCACAAGTACTTTTACAGGCTATTTAACAGGCTCACATAGCTTTCTTGGCAATCAACTGTATCTTAGTTATTAAATTGTTTAAAGAGCTATGTCAAGTACAAGACATGTATTACAAAAATACACAGTGTTCACTAGAATCATTTAGGAAGGGAATCACTCATAATGCATGGGATCAATGTGGGGGATTTTCTTTTTTCTTTTCAAATGCAAGAGCTTCAGGCAATAGATCAAGCATGTAGAAAAAATCTGAGGAGTGAGTAATCATTTTTAGGAAAACATGCAAAAATGTTCCGCTTTGACATCGATAGCTTGCACAGAAATAATAATATACCTACTGCTATTCATATATTCATATTACATACATATATTTCATTCATTCAAAAGAAGCAATTTAGAAGCAGTTTTTCATATAAATAAAAAAAATAAATTAAAGGACAGCGCATAGACTAATACTTACAGAGCAGGAGAAAATAAGTGCAGCAATGCCCAGAGGAAAACAGCAGCACAGCATGGTAAAGATAGAATAACCTAAGTAATCTGGCACTGGACAAGCCAGGGGAGCGGCCGTCACAAAAACTGCAGGCTGTACAGCAACCACGGGCTGTCCTGGATACAGCCCCTGGGCATAAGGGCTTTGGGGGAATGGCTGGCTTGGAAAGGAGGGAGGATAATTTCCAGCAGGATCGGCCTGGTATGGTGGTGGTGCCGATGGATACAACATTGCTGATTTCTCAGATGAATTCCAGGCCCCCGGAGGCTGGTTGAAAGACGGGCTGGGATCCATTCTTCTGATTATTGGCTTTTGATTGAAATTTCCTTTGCCTTGTGCTCTGCTGAGTCGTATTTCTGTTGTCTGATTCAGGCTTGTCTGTGCTGATGAAGGCAGTCAGAAAATGCGAAGTGAGTAGGTTTGTAGGGGAGGAGTGACAATAACTTTACCCCTGTTTTCAACATACAAAGTGCGCCACCTTGAGGTTTCACATTTACTCTGATGAGATACATGAAATATCAGGAGGATTATTTCACCACACTAAAGCATATTTTGGGACCTTGCGGCTTCCTGTACTTCAGAAGAAAAATAACTATTAATTAATCAAGAAACAACTTTTTTAAAGAATAAAAAAATAGGTTTTGTTAAAAGACATCTTGTATAATATCCTTCACAAATGTAGTGATTTAAGATATCCAATGTAGATTATCATGATAAATAAATAATATCTAACAACAAAAGAATAAAGCCTGAAAGATGTTAGCATTAGGATACATGGTCTCTATATAACACATATCTGAAACACCAGACCTCTAAACCACAATTTGCTGTCAGCAAGAGATATAAAAGGCATTGGTAATAAAGCTATGACTCCCTAATAAAACGTCCACCTGTAGTTTACATTAAAAATAAATACAAATTATTCTGTAGTGCCAAAGTCTTTCTCACAAATAATTTTTTTGTCATTATTATGCTAACAAAAACTGTTTAAAGTTTCAGTTAGTGTGTTACTTCATAGGAAATCACAAAAGCATGAGCTAAGTGGATAATGGGAATGAAGAAGCTCAGATACAGGAAAAGACTATCATTTTAAGATGCAGTAATTTCATTAATAATTAACATTTTACACACATTTAACTCACTTCACGAAGAGTTAAATTAGGCTAGTTTTAGTTAACAATTTTAACCCTGGTACCAAGTTATTGGTTTATTAAATACTTTTACTGATGTGGCTAATATTTTTGCCATTTTATTCTGCACCTATATTGTGTTTATTCAGAGATTTGGCAGATGTGGGTTACTGTAGTTGCACATTCATTATGTATGAATCCCTAAATCTGAGGAGAGTGATTACTTTTATGGGTTTTATTAAACCATGGATGGTTTAATTGTTGTTTTAATATAACAGCATCTGTGTTAGTATAATAAAACTTGAACTACCACTTTAAAGGTCCAGAAAGGTAGTAAGGGCATCGTTAAAATAGTCCATATGACAACAGTGGCTCAACCGTAATTTTATGAAGCTACGAGAATATATACTTTTGGTGCACAAACAAAACAAAAATAACGACTTTATTCAACCATTTCTTCTCTTCCAGTCTGCCTCCACTGCCATTCACGAGAGTACCACGATGCACACGTGTGATGCTGCTGATGCAGGAGCCTGATGTAGCCTGATGTGTTCTGATGCAGAACATGCATGCGCTGTGCCTTGTTTACCAGCAGAGGACACTCGTCCTCCCCTCCAATTACAGTTTTTATTTACAAAAGCTGAGACACATTTCACAAAACAGAAAACTACGTTTACACCTATATGTTTTTGAAAATACTAAGTTTTTTAGATTGGCGATTGCGGTCTTATTCAGAAAAAAAATATTCTAGCCATCATAAATACTAACTGTAGTTTCCTCTCAGCAGTCCATGTCTATCTATACTCACAACTTTACATGTGTTTTAAAAGAACATCATCTCGGATTTAAAAAACAATTTTATTTTGCGTTTGTGCTTTCTGATTTGATTATTCGACAACACTTTCATTTCTGTTTAAGTTGGTTGATCACTGGAAACTGTCTTTGTAGTATTTTTGGTTGTTGTGCTTTTCTGATGACATTCATTTCTTATAACCGCAACAAAAAAGTGGCAGTATTACAGTACTGTTCATATCAACCTAGGTGAACAATAACTCAAATCATTTATCATGTGGTGGTCACTTGTATAAATCGCAAGCAACATATTTATGCTCACGGAGTGAGATTTGCAATTTTGAAACAACTGTTGTTTGATCCGTTCTCTCATGTGTGCCACATTTCTTTATTTGTGATTCAGATACGGATAGCACAATCTCGCTGAGAGACACATGTACTTTTATACTGTGGTTGTATGATATGTCCAAAATATAGCATGTTAGGTACACCGGCTTTACTCCATTTATTTCTCATAGATTAGAACTGCTCCCTCACTGTCAGTGACACTCTTTCACCTGCTGCAGCGGTGGCTTTTCCCGGTTCAGATATCAGGGCATTTATTGGTCTGTTTACGATTGGATATCTTTATTGGCTACTGAAGTTTCGTCAAAGTAACGTACAATGATTTAAAATGAACTAAGTAGATTATTTTGTACTTAAGTACAAGTAAAAGTACAGCTTTAAAAATATACTCAAAAAAGTGCAAGTACCCAAACAAATTACTTAATTACAGTAATGTGAGTAGTTGTAATTCGTTACCTCCACCACTGCGAATCAGACAATTTAAGATTCGATCAGATTGGTGTTGAAAAACTCAAAGAGCCAAATTCCACCAAGAGGCCGAGGATAACAAGACAACGTCATAAATCTGTCCACGATACCCTGGCACCACGAGCCTGAAGCAAACTTAATAAATCAACTCTTTCACAGAACAGCTTACAATATTAACAAGCACACACACACACACACACAAAAAAACGTATTGATAATCCCAACTCAGGAGATTGTCGAATTTGGGGAAAGTAACCAAGATTAATGGTCAAAGAGAAGCACGTCATGACCATCATATGAGGAAAATCATTAGTAGAGATTTTTCTTTGTTGGGTGTGTTCCCCCACCCAGGACAAGAACCAGACTGAAATTCCTTATGAGACCTTTTAAAATCTTTAGTCTTCACAACATATTCTCACGTCCGAATGGCAGAGAAACGGTCTTTCGTTGACCAAAATCATCTTAAAGACTTATGAGCAACTAATAATTTCTATGCATAACTCCTTTTTTTGTATGTAACCCACACATTTGACTATCATGTTATAATCACTCAATGTGTATGTATTTTTAATAACTACTGAATAGCTTAAGGGTTCATATTCATGTTTGGTATGTATGAGTGTGAAAATTCTAGCTTGAAACATTTCTTCCAATCAATACTTTGTCAAATGTATCATATTCTGCTTAAAGAATACATGTCCAAAATTATACTCTGCAAGAGCAGGAAAGTTCGGACCAAGTGACTGACCAGATAACATGTTGATTTATGTATTGGGAATGATAGCAACAACCCGAGCTAAGACTGTGTCTAATTGGTTGAGACACCATTTTGGAAGGTGTCCAACAGCCCAGTTTAAATACTCAGGACACCATCAAAATGAGGCTCTTTTAGTCAATGTTTTTCTTGCCTTTTGCCATCGCTTTTGACGCTGCTTTTTAGTGCTCTTTGAGCATGCTCTGGCTACTTAACACCACGATGAGAAGAAAAACCACAGAGTCTCGTTACATCATTTTATTCTTTTACTTTAGTTTCTTTTCTTTTGCGTTGTGTTTCGTGTTTTGAGTTGCTGCCACGCCTTGTCTACAAGTTCAACTCGAGTCTGTGACCGCCTCAAAACTTCAACCAGAACCACAACTCGCCCAACCATTGACTTCCCAAGACATCACTTCAAATGACTACTGAACTTCCAGCCAATCACCAACCTCGGGAAACCCCCTTTCCTTCAATGACCAAGACTAAAGGGAGGTACAAGTACAACCCCAGATTCTAGCTGAACTGGTGCATTTAATATAAATTTTAGCCTCATTGAGAAACTCAAAGCGAAGGTTAATGAAAGGATCGATGGTTGTTCAGGTCTATGCAATTATAATGCTATAAACTTAGGATTTCACATTTTTATTCTCTTAAACTAATTTTTTCCTCACTTTCTCGCTTCCTGCAACTTGTGTGAATTTGTGAGTGCGTGTGATTATGTGTAAGATTTGTTTACATGTCTTAGATTTATCCAATAAGGTCTTATTTATATTGAAAAGAGAAGTATCTTGTGTTTTGTGCTAATTATTTATATTTTGGATTTTAATATCCAGTGCAGAGTGGATGTTGTGCGGCTCGATCAGTGAATCGCTGGCCAACTCCGTAATCAGCTATAAAACAGTGATTCTGTCCAAATTCCCTATACAATCATAAATGATTCCCTTTGAGCTAAATTGACCTGTTTCCCTTGCACATTACAGAAGAAACGAGAACAGAAAACTGTGTGGTAGGTTTCATTGGTTTAAACATACAACAATCAACCTTAAAGCATATTAGAGTAATGATAAATTGAGCAAGTAACATTTAAAATACAGAAAAACAAATGTGTTTGTAATCTGCATCCAACCATGTCAGCTCTAACAGTTTTTATATAGCAGTCCAAATCACAATCTGGATGATAATGATCAATACAATGATACCGAGGCCAATACCAAGACCGATGTGATTCAGGATGAGCGCCGTTTTGGATTTCCTCTCTGCTAATTCTTGCTGTCCTGAGTAGTTGGCATCTCGAGTCTGTGAAAACAATTGTGAAACATATAATCAGAGGTGGAAAATAACAAATTACATTTATTTGCGCTACTGTAATGGAGTAGCTTTTCTGTGTACTTCTACTTTTTAAAGTCATTTGTAAAATCTGTAATTGTACTTTAGTATATTTTGTTTGAAGTATTGCACTTCGCTACTTTTTTAAAACACATTAATTACGGAGTAAAAACAAAACAAACAAACAAACAAACAAACACCTCCCTGGACACTACTGCAGTAAATAATGGCCAGGAGAACAAACTGTCGCTAAAATCACAAGAAAGATGCAGACGGACAAGACAGGCGTTATGGAGCAGACCCAGCTGAAAACCAAACCCTGTCTGCTAAAGTTGAACTCGAAGGAAATTAAGTGAACCCCTGGCCATATGTATGCTCTATTATGCAGCATAAGCTGTGTTTGTCTAGGGAGACCAAACTAGCAGGTTTTAAAATCTCGACATCGCCCTTCGCAAGCATGTAGAGGTAAGGTAAATATTTGCACCGTTGCATTGGTGGTGGTTAAAATTGACGCTTTGACAGTTTAGCAAGTGGTTTTGCACAAATTAGCCAAAAAGACAGTGGTGCAGGGTTTGCAATATATATCGTCTGTAATAATATCGTAATTGTTGTTTTAACAACGTGCGATTTGACATTGTCAGTATTTTGCCAAAAACCAATCAAAACACTCCTACAGTGTGCAGTGAAGACTAGTGCGCGCGCGCATTTAGAGAGCGTTCTTTCACTGCGTGATTCCGTCTGTTAAAATGCATTTAGAATGATCACAAAATTGAAGATATAGGGGCAGAAAATGTATATATTTATATCATTTCATATAGTAAATCAATATCACACGAAGAGTACCGTTTTTTTTCTCCAAAAATCAGCATGATCACATATATATATATATTTTTTTTACAACTTTTCAATAAACAAGAAGTTAATTAAGAGACGTGCGTTTTAGACACCATATTGTCTGTTTTTTCTCTATTTCGACAACAAAAATCATTCCAAACAACCACCATAGCAGTTTTGCATCTCTGAGCAATGACAGCGTTTCATTCACCGTTTATGATTCGGTTCAATCAACTCACTGAATTTTGTTGAAACTGATTTAATTTGCCTGGTAACAGCCCAAATGTCTTATTCTAAATAACTGATTCCTTTAATTAAAAACAATGGTAACACTTTATTTCGATAGTCCACTTTAGACATTCTACTAACAGTAAGTAACTTTGCAACTACATGTCAACTGGCAGTCATTAAATTATTAGTAGACTGTCTGCTTAATATATTCTAACACTTTATTTTGATGGGTCCTCAACATACAACATATGAGAAACTTTGCAACTATGTCAACTTATTCTACTATCCCTAAACCTACTCAACATGTAGTTGCAAATTAATGATAATTAGTTGACATGTAGTTACAAAGTTACTTATAGAATGTCTAAAGTGGACTATCAAAATAGAGTGTAACCAAAACCCCTGCTCCAACAAACATACCATGTACTTTTCAAATAAGATTAGATTAGCTGGATCAGCTGTGTTTAATTAGGGTTATATCTAAACTGTACAGGGCTGTTGCTCTCCAGGAACTGAGTTTGACTCTCTTCGCATATCCCATTTTTGCCTCCCCTCCGTTGTTAAAATGTAACTAAGTATTTTTTTACTCCGAGTAAATTTTAATTGAGCTACTTTTTACTTGAGTAGATTTTTAGACTGGTACTTTGAATTGCACGTCAGTAAAATTTCATTAATGTAATGGTACTTTTATTTGAGTTGAATATTTTCATACTTTCCCACCTCTGCATATAATGTCAACAATTTTTGTTCTCAGAAATTGCTAGTAAATTTTGCAAGATAAAATAGTTGAGAAATAAACTTTGTTTAATAAACTGACTGGACTATCACTCGTGTACTCGGATTACCTCTATTGTCTACCCGTTTGGATATTGTTCGCCGATCGACGACCCACGCATGCCCTAGGATTACTCTTTGTTTTGCCCTCTACAAATCTGTTTACTCTTGTTTAACCCTTCATGTGTTTGACTTTGTTTCTTATTAAAAGCTTGCACATGGATCCGTACGCCTCAAGTCTCGTCAGACGTGTTACAATAGTAATGTAAAAGAGCTCCTTACTGTTTATAGCATAAGCTGAGGTAGAAAGAAAATAGACAGAAACCTAAAATAATTTTAATTGAAGTTATTTAAAGAAAAAGCAATTTATTATGTAAACCACTGTTTAGTAAAAAAAAAAAAAGCGATTTTATTTTAAGTTCCCCCCCCCCCCAATACTTTGTGTACCGTTAACTTACACCCCTAAACCTGTTTAATGACTAAATACCTTCTATATCTTTTAGCTTTAGTAATATTTGCCCAAGAAACAGGCAACAATATAACCATGGGCTGTCTACTATGATTTCCGTTCTTTCCAACAATAAAACAATAGAGTTACTGAAAAAAAAAAAACTAATTCAACTAAGTTACAGGTACTTATGAAAATGATCTGACACACGCGCACGCACACACACAACACACACACACACACACACACACGCGCACGCACACACACACGCGCACGCACACACACACACACACACACACACACACACACACACACACACACACACACACACACACACACACACACACACACACACACACACACACACACACACACACACACACACACACACACACACACACACACACACACACACACCACACACACACACACACACACACACACACATCACACACACACACACACACACACACACACACACACACACACACACTTAATTTAATTATTTCATAAATTACATTGACTGTTCTAAGATATGAGACACAAATATTTCTTGAGTTTAGGATACAGAATAGGACACATCAATTTCGATAACTGATTTATTTCCAATTTTGGTTTATGTGTGTATATATATATATATATATGTGTGTATACTTAATTTTTTTAAGATTTCCCTTTTCTTCCAAGGCATTGTTAGATGCCAGTGTTTCTTGTCTATGCAAAGATTTGATTTCAAAAACAGTATCATAGCTATTAAAATTATTTCTTGTTACGCTTTTAAATCCGTATTTAATCTCGGAATGATCTCAAGGTAAAAAGAGGTGCTAAAGTCTGATTTTGTAGTGTCTGTGCTTTAAATTAAATTATTATAATCTTGATTCAAGTGATGAAGGCTTAAAGTCTGACAGTAATCAGGCTTTTGGGGCTCAAGCCCCCAGCCCTTTTTCAAAATTATTCAAAAGTGCCCCTCTCAGACAAATAGCGATGATATTGTGGTCAATAAAACAAAATGCATTTGAATGACAATGTGTACACAACAGTAACCAATTGCAAAAAATTCCTGTTTATTTTTACATATCTGTCAATCTGAGGCGTAGCTATGGGTTGCGTGCATTTTGCTTGACTGACTGATATTCCAGTCTGTTCAGAAACCGAGGCTCTCCAGTCATATATGGTTCTTTCAGTGAGTGCCAATGGGTCAATAAACCAAACAATATTTTAAACCTTTTTCCATCAATAAATCAAAGCTAGTGTGTCAATTTAATAAAAAATCCATACATTTCATATTTTAGAATATTACATAATTCATCAATGCGGTTTGTCATGTATAATACACCAACCAATGATTGGAGCACATTTTTCCATAGTTTTTTTTTCTGTGCCCATTAAAAAACACCTTTAATCATAAACGTTTGATTTCCATATAAAATTCTACAAACGTGTTATGCAATTTTATGCTGAATGATTATAGAAATGTTAAAGATATTATATAAAATCTAATGAAACTAATATACTTACAGAGATGGAGTAAATCAGCGCACCAATGCCCAGAGGTAAACAACAGCACAGCATGGTAAAGATGGAGTAGGCCAGGTAATCGGGCACTGGATCAGTCAGTGGAGCGGCGGTCACAAAAACTGCAGGCTGCACAGTGACCATAGGCTCTCCTGGATACGGACCCTGGGCGTAGAGGCCCTGGGGGACTGGATGGCTTGGAAAGGAAGGAGGATATCCAGCAGGATTTTCCTGGTATGCTGGTGGTGGTGCTACAGGCATCCCTGGTTTCTCAGATGAATTGTAGGTTTCTGGAGGCTGATTGGAAGACTGGCTGGGATCCATTCTTCTTTTTATAGGATTTTGATTGTAATTTCCTTTGCCTTGTGATCTGCAACAACATATGTAATACTGTACTGTGGTTCAGTCTTTTATGTCCTGATGAAAGTAGCCAGTAAATGAGAGCTGAGTTGTAGGCTGTAGGTGAGGATGAAAAAAACTTTATGCAGTGTGACTGCAGGCAGACACCGATTTGTAGTTTTACGTTTACTTGCATATTATAAATCTATTATGAAATATAAGGTGGGTGAAGAGGAATGTTTCACCATATTCGAGCATTGTTTTGGGAATCTTCCTCTTTTTAATCTTTTTTCTCATTCACATTTACTTACTACACAATGAGTTATAAACTTAACCTTCCTGTTCCTTTGAGTAAAAAATGCTCTTAATTAATTGAAAAAGATGATTGACAATTAGCATACAGTTTTGATTGGCGCCGGAATGGTTCTGTTCTGGGAAAGAACTCCCTGCGCATCCAGAGCAGCGATAACCCCCCAAAACAAAACCATATGCTGATATATCCCCAACACAAACTGATAGCAAAATCTAAAAACCTTACACAACAAGAATGTTGCCCTTAACCAATGACCAAACAAATGTTTTGGTTAAACCCACATACCTGTAGCAACAAGCATGTTGCCTTCAACAGATGGCCAAATGAATATGTTGCCAATACCTTAAAATCTTAAGCAACATGTTCACCAGATCAGCTAAGAAAAATGTGTTTCCAATTCAACTACTGCTTTAAGAACAAGTATGTTCCAAATAACGACTCAATTGCTCCGGAACAAGCATGTTCCCAATAATACAGCTGTAAATTAAGAACAAGCATGTTCCCAACAACGACCAGGTAGCAAGAGGAAGCTTGTTCCTAATACAGCTTTTAGAACAAGTATGTTCCAATAACAACCAGATGGCTCCGGGGCAAGCGTGTTCCCGACAATACAACTATAACTAAGAACAAGCATGTTTTCAACACGACTAGACAGAACAAGCGTGTCTGATAAAAGAGCGGAAACAACGATGAAATGAAGGCTGCATCCGAACTGTAAAATGCTGCCTTTGGAAGACGAGGAAGGAAGGCATCAAGACATGTAGAATCCAATGTTAGCCTTACTTCCTGCCTCTTGAGATACCTTCATTTGGTCAATAATTAAATGGCTCATATGATGCTTTTTTAAAATCATTATAGGTATGTAACTTTATGAAAATTTCTTATCACGATTTAGACACATAAATCACTTCAAGTTTTATAACCTTGTCAGAGAGGACTACACTAGCATATAACCTTGAGGGAGCAGGACTAAAAAAACAGTCCCGCGTAGACCTCTAATCGCGAGCTGCAGCTTTCAAAATGAAAGTAAAAACAGTTAATAATGTCCTTAGTTTTACCATCAGTTCAAGCCCGAAAGGGGAACAGAGTCGCGTGACAGACAGTGATGATGCTCGTATGTGTTTGCACACAAGCCGTGATTAAGACAATTTCTGATGCGCTGTACACTACGCTGTGATGTGACCCGGTCTCTCTCTCTCTCTCTCTCTCACACACACACAGCAATTAAGATGAATATGTGCTGAGATGTGACCCTGTCTCTCTCTCTTTCTCTCACACACGTGCACATGCATGCACGCACGCACGCTTAGTTATAGAATAAAATAGAATGAGCAGAACCGTTAAGCTGCCTCAGAAGCATGTTCGATATCATTTTCATGACCTTCATGAACAAAGGCTGCCTGCAGTGCGAAGTCATTGACTGAAAAGCAGAAAGGCAGCATGTCGGCAGCCTAGGATTTCGGAGCAGACGGCTTCAACTGAACAACGACCGTTAACCATTATTTAGTTTCTGCACTGCAGCAGAAATTATTCCGTTTGCACCATGGTCGTTATTTTCTGCTGCTTAAATATGTGTTGTAGCCTACTATAAAATAAAGGCAACTTGACTTTGTTAAAGAGCACATAATACAGTTTCGGCCAATCACATATTAATCTTGAGAACCTATAGTGTAGTATTGCATCATTCACATCTCCGAAGAGTCTTCAGTTTAATCAGGTTTATGAAAAAAAGATACAGCTTACGATTCTCTCCGAAAATAGCCGTGCTCCTGGAGGCTGCTGTAGGCGGAGCTGAAGAGTCGCGAGCACTTACATATCTTAGCCCGGCTCACACTGTGCGATTTTGGCCACGATTTGGTTGTCTGAGACAAATTTAGAAAATCCTAAAAGATTCCTATAATCCTAGGCAAAAATCTGTTGTCTTTGATTGCTGGTTTGACATGTTCACTGACAGCCGATTAATGGCTGTTGCGATCAAATTTCACCTCGAAATTCTGGCAGTGTCAGAAGATTTGGCACACTATCCTGCAGTGTGACTAACCCTACGATGAGTGTCAAACTGTGTCCGTTTTTCAAGATGAGCTATGAGCAGAATTAATGCTAGATAATTATTCTATCAGCCGTAAACTCCGGCGCTCCCGGCCTCCGCTCACGGAATTCATCTGATGTTGCCTATTCTATATAAACTCCGGTTGCGCTGCTGTTTTCATTTGGGTGTGTAGAGCTGCATACGCTATTCTTCTTAAATACGCCGGTATTGCCGCCATTCATATACTTTTCATGATAGCCAACATTTCGGTCTCGCGTGCAACGCAGCTCCCAGTCTCTGAACGTGTATGGGTTGATAATGTAAAACTCCAGACAAGTTTTCTTGCACGTACCCGTTTTTAACTCGTCTTGTCTGTCGTACAGTCTGACATTAATGACAACAGAGATCCCACAGTGTGACATGATCATCATGTTCGAACAGTCTGACAAGTACAATCCTAAAGGACTTTTGAAAAATCACACTGTTCACATAACATTGAATTAGGGTATCTTTTCCTCACATCCAAAAACACATCTTTAGAGACATCTTATCGAGCAAGTACTGCTGCGCTGCCGATGACTTCCGTACCATGAACAAAGCGCACTGAGCACATAACAATCCAACTCTTAGCAGTGTAAACAACTCAGAATGCATGACATGTTTTGTATCCCCCTTTAAGCGCAGGATATTGCAACAACAAGCGTATGCAAGTAACACAGTACTGCACATTGCCAACTAAACAACTAAATGAGCCTAAGCAACGCAGATAGCCACAGGAACATGCATGTTGCCAATGACCTGAGAGCATTAAAAGGAACTTAGCTTGTGAAGACGTTGGATAGAGTGAACATAGCAGCTGTGGCGAGGATGTTTCTGTTAATTTCTTTGGGGAAGAAGTTCCCATCTGAACTTGCTTTTGAGCAGGGGCGATTCTAGGATTTTTTTTAATGGGGTGGCACAGGGGGGGCCAAGATCCAAGATAGAAGAAGGGCACTGCACAAGTGCCTGGACAACTAATCTCTCTTTTTCTAAATAAAAACCATTGAACAGAGACAATACTTGTTCTCAACTTCTTTCATTGTCCAAACAGACATGTGTGCGTGTCTAGTTAATTTTTGTTTGCTAGTGTGGTCCTCTCTGGCTGGCTCTGACCTGTGCTGCCAGGTTCAGGGCTGCTAATTTGCCGGCCTACTTGCCCCTGCCGGGTGGATTGGCTCTGACCTGCACTGCACTTCATCTACCTGTCTTTGACATGGTTTCTTCGAAACCTTGAATATATTGCTGCTGTGCCTTTGTCCCCTTTAAAAAAAAATTACACAAAATTCTGTAAAAAAAACCTAACTTAATCATCAATATTACACAAATAGTATATTTAACAGCCATATTATAATCCGATTAAAGACAAAATCATTTAATGTGAAGATGTTCTTAGAAATTGCAAACTAAACAAAAAAAAAATTAAGACTACATGCAAAAACGTTTGTTTATTCAATACAAACAGGTGTTTACTATTGTAAATCTTAAAATTCCAAGTGTCTTTACGCTAACATTATTAAAACCCCACATTTTAGCGTTCACCGCGTTACTGCAGACTAGTTGGGAAAGTGATTGTGCCTTTAATCTTTCAAACAACAGGAAGAAACATAACATAACGATTTGTATTTTAAGCAGTGCTGGTGAATCGCGGCAACACGAATAAGCACAAACTCTAAGGAGCTTTCAACATTTCAACAGCTTTTCAACATGCCTATAATTATAATTTTATACTTACAATGAACAGAGACGTGGTCTGCAGCCTGCGAAATCGCGCTTCTCCTTTTTGAGCTGTGTAATTGACAGCACTCTGATCCAATGACATTGCATTCGGGAACTGATTGGCAGCGAACCAGACAGACAGTGAGTAGGTGTGTTCTACTCATAGGTTCTACTTCAAGCAAACGCTACGCTGCCGATTAATGTATAACATCAGCGGTAGCGCGTGAGATTTAAAATGTACCCAGACTGCTCCCGCACCGCAGATGTTATACTATGATCAGTCTGCGCTGTGGGGGGGGCACAAGGGGGGCCAAGCACATTTTTAAAGGGGGCCCCTGGTGTTTCGGGGGTCACATAACTCGTGGAGTCCATTTCAATAATGTAGCTATGCGGGAAGTGAAGTAATGCTAACTCAGTCACTTCCGAATTGGGGAGCTTATGATCAATGCAGTGAATTCACGTGTTCAAGTTACGGAACTTGAATGAATCTGAGGCTACGTCTACGTTAATCCGGATACATTTGAAAACGGAGTTTTCGTTTTAAAACGCTCTCCGTCCACATTAGCGTTTTCCAAAAGTTTATCATCCACACTGAAACGTCAGAAAACGTTAAATCATCCTCCTTATTGGAACAGACATACACAGTTTTCATGTAATTCTTCTGGCAGGATCATTTTTTTATGGAAATATCTCCTCATTCACTGACGCGTTCATGTTACGCTCAATCATGTTTGATCTAAAATGCAGCTGCCCTCATGTTTTGCCGCAGGACAGCAATTGTGAGTACATTTTCTGTCATCTCTTTAGGACTGTAATATGAAGAGTGAATAAAGCAAATATATTTATCAATAGCACGAAAGTGAATAGCACATAACGGGTACAATTACCGGTATAAACATAGGTGTCTCTTCGTATAATATGCGTCACATGACTAATCATGCGTCATAATTTTATAAGCCTCCGTTTTCACAGTCCACACTACAACGCGAAAACGGCTTTTTCAAAAACCTCCGTTTACCTTGACAAAAATGCCGTCTCGGTGTGGAAGGAAGGCCAAAACGGAGAGAAAAATATGCGTTTTCAAAGAAAACGTGTTAGTGTGGACAGGGCCGCTGGTCAAATGGGTGCCCTAAGCAGGATTGTATGTTGTGCCCCCCTTCCTCGAATATTATGGAAGTAAAATAAAAAACACCTACTATAGGAGTAAAAATAGAACTTCAATAAAACATAAAAGTAAATAAATAAATAATAAAAAAATAAAAGTAAATTACAATTGTAGCTTTAGTCAGTTGCCTATGGCTATCATTTTATTAATACAGTTGTCTGATTGATTTTATAGTCTTAAGCAAAATAAAATTAAGCAATTTTACTAACATAAAATAGTTGTGATGTCCACGTTTTTTTAGTTGTTGAATAGATTATAGAGGCTGTGTCATCTATACAAAAAGGTGGGCAAAAAATTAAGATTAAGTGGAAATTTGATCAATAGCCTATAAAGGATTTGATTGTCCTGTAGGCTAAGTGCAGCAGCAGCAATGACCAGGCCTTTGGCCCCTCTCCAGGCATTTTTAATAACATGTAATGTACATAAATTGTTTATTATTACATTATGTATTTTAGCAGTGTTATTCAATGAAACCCTATAACTATTAACTAACCAATCATAATTGCCTCATTGTTTTTATATAATGCATTTAAGTCATTTGAAAGGCTACTGTTGGCTTAGGTCTGTTTCCATGATTTTTGGTTTTATTCGTGTTAAAACCGTGGCTAATTTTCGTAAGGGAACTTGGAAACTCCGAGAATATTAGATGCGTTGGTCATTGGTCAGAGTCACCGTGTCTAACGTGACCTGCCAGAACTAACGCTACGCTTGATTTTAAAGACTGAAATGTTTTTGGCGTTTTTAATTCACTATAGCCTAACATTACATCAAATTACATAATTTTCCTGCATGCATAATTACATGAAAACAGATATGAGCCAGATATCAAATCATTCCTCAGTACATCCTACAGATGAACTCATATTAATTGATCATTACGTTTAAAACCATAACACCAAATATGTTTGTTAAATTATATTTCAGGCTGTATTAAAGAACACCTTAATATCTCTCTCGATTGTATGGATAAGAATTAGAAATATAGCTGCAAGCAGCTATTAGCAGGGTTCAAGCCCTTTAAAGGGATAGTTCACCCAAAAATGAAAATGAGCTGTTAATTTACTCACCCTCGGGCCATCCAAGATGTGGGTGACGTTTTTCTTCTTGTAGAACCGTAAATAATGTTTTTTTGTTGAAGAAACCGTTGCCCTTGGTGATTCATAAAATGCAAGTAAATAGCTACTGGTTTTTGAGATTTAAAAAAAACCGTATAAAAACAAGACCAAATCTTGTGGCTAATGGTAATACATTGGGGTCTAATGAAGCGAAACGATCAGTGTGTATAAGAAACTGAATTCATACAGACCATGTGACGTCACACTGTATCGCCGCCAGTTTTGTGTCTGGGACAGCTGCTCTACCTGTTTCAGTCTATGGTCACATCAGCCACAACTACCAGAGGAAAATCAACGAAACACTCCCAGAAGGTTCACAACAAGGTTATATATGTCCAGGATATGTTGTTGTTAGCTGTAACAACAGTCATTAGAAAGAAAAAACAGGTAAAAAATGTTCGATCCTAACTGTGCCGGTACAGTGAATAGTAGTGCAAGTAGTGCAGAGTGTCTGGTAAGTGCACTTCTGACAGGTAGCCTACTCAGAGTCAAAACATCCGTGTCTGGGTGATTATAAATGACACTTTATTTCCTGATGCTGTGGTGCCATAGTATTCTGTAATGCATTTAATTGAGTTAATTAAAGGCCATGGATATTTTCATATGTTAGCTGACTGTGTGTGTGTGTGTGTGTGTGTGTGTGTGTGTGGTGGTGGGGGGGGGGGGTACAGAACGTTTGTGTACAGAACATTGTCAACTGGCCTGGGCACAGACCCCCTTCCTGATTTGAACCGTTGCATGTACTAAACTAACTGGGAATTTGGGAAATGAAATCAATGGTTTACATCATCCTGAGACCTTTGCTTGCTATTGGAATACGTTTCCCAGATTCCATCTCTGTAGCATCTCTCTAGCTAGCTGATTTAGCTAGCTGCTAGCAACTGTGAACTTATGCTAATGTTATAACCTCCAGCATTAACACCCATTTCTCATTATGGCATATATTGGCCTTGTCATTAGACTTATAAAGTCCCTAAATGCATATTTGCCCCATTTGAAGACTGTTCCAGATTACCAAAAGCATGCTGCCTACATTTTCAATCATATTTCATAATGTGGAACAAAAAAAAAAAAAATTGAAAGAAAAAAAACTAAAACACCTTTTCAACACTTTAATACATATTTTGTTGCTTGAATAGATCACAAACACAATTAGGAACATTGTCTTATTTATGACAAATTTATGTCCTTAAAATGAATATAGTCAGAATCCTGTCACTGACCTTGTCATGCAATTCCCAAGGAAAATTCTTGATTGACAAGTGCCCTGCCCCTTTCTGTGGAATCACCTCAATCAATGTGAGCCAAAATCATCACAATTAAAATAACCAAAGACTTAAACTACTTCAGTCTGTGTGCATTGAATTTATTTAATACACGAGTTTCACAATTTGAGTTGAATTACTGAAATAAATGAACTTTTCCACGACATTCTAATTTATTGAGATGCACCTGTGTGTGTGTATATATATATATATATATACATATATATATAATTTCCACAGCTATAGACAAGATATTTAACATAAGCAAAAGATCTGAACAACACGTTTAAATATATTTTATTTAAGTTTATTTAAACATACAATGATCAGCCTTAATGCATATAAGAATGATGATAAATTGAACAAATAACATTTAAAATACAGAAAAAATCTGCATCCAGCCTTTTCAGCTCTAACAGCTTTTATCTAGCAGTCCAAACCACAATCTGGATGATAATGATCAATACAATGATACCGAGGCCAATACCAAGGCCGATGTGATTCAGGATGAGCGCTGTTTTGGATTTCATCTCTGCTAATTCTCGCTGTCCTGAGTAGTTGGCATCTCGAGTCTGTGAAAACAATGTGAAACATAATATCAACCACTTCTGTTCTCATTTCTTGGAGCCAGTGGCAGATGGGGAAGTTCTGAAATGAGGGTGTTAATTCCACTCTTTGTAAATGGATTTTCTTAGTTCTGCATCTAATGCTCTATTTACATTAAATGGAAGTGGTACACTGAAGGAAAATCTGCTGTATAGAAACTTTTTTTTCACTCATAAATTGCGAGTAAATTTTACAAGATAAAAGTAAGAATTGTGAGAAATAAACTTGAAAATGCCAGAAATTAAAAAATTAAGATAAAAAGTATTTTATTTTATTTTGTGGCTGAAACAGGCTTCCATATAACACACTGAATTAAACATGACATTTTGATTTACATAGAATACAAAATATTCTAAAAAAGATTATAAAAAGATCTTGTCATTTTTATAATGTGACCACAAATACAGCTTAAGCTTTTAACAAGCCTCTCACATTTGGCAGTCAAATTAATCCCATTTTATGTAGTTATGAAAGTTATAATTCGTTTAAGTACTAGAATTATTTGGTCAGTGAATCGCTCATAATGTGTGGCATCAATGTAGGGGATTAAAAAAAGCAATATAGTTTCAGATACTAGATCAACCACATAGAAACATTTTAATGAGTGAATGATATACCTATTATTAATAATAAACTAATAATTAACACAAAAACTGGAAAAAGAAACATAAAACTGATAAATGTAACAAGGAATCATTTTCCTTATTTGTGTGCCTGCTAAGGTGTTAAGATAAACAACACTTGAAATCATTAACTTTTGATAATTACCTCATATAACTCTAGAAACATTTTATGCAATTATATGCTTAATGCTTGTAAAAGTTAAATAAAAGGAAAGCACATGGACTAATATACTTACAGAGATGGAGTAAATCAGCGCACCAATGCCCAGAGGTAAACAACAGCACAGCATGGTAAAGATGGAGTAGGCCAGGTAATCGGGCACTGGATCAGTCAGTGGAGCGGCGGTCACAAAAACTGCAGGCTGCATAGTGAGCACAGTTTGTCCTGGATATGGCCCCTGGGCGTAGAGGCCCTGGGGGACTGGCTGGCTTGGAAAGGAAGGAGGATATCCAGCAGGATTGTGCTGGTATGCTGGTGGTGGTGCTGCTGTAGGCATCCTTGATTTCTCAGATGAATTTGAGGCCCCTGGAGGCTGATCGAAAGAGTGGCTGGGATCCATTCATGTGATTATTGGATTTTCCTTTGCTTTGTGATCTGCAGAAATGTATGTAATTCTGTACTCTGGTTCAGTCTTTTATATGCTTATGACAGTAGTCAGAAAATGGGAGGTGAGGTGTAGGTTGTAGGGGAGGAGTGACAAGAAATTTTCCACGGTTTCTATTACACTCTGTGACTGCAGGCAACACCCTTTTGGTTTTAAGTTTACTCTGATGAAATGTGAGAGGGTTATTTCACCACACCTGAACATTGTTCTGGGACCTTGTGACAGTGAATCTTCCTCCTTTTTAATATTTTTCCTCATTCCCCTGCACTCTCAAAAAAAAGGTACAAAAGCTGTCACTGAGATTGTACTTATTCAAAGGGAGTCTTTGTACCTTAAGGGTCCATATTGGTGTTTAAAGGGACACATCAGTACCTAAAGTGTACATATTTGTACGTAAAAAGTACACAAATTTACTTTGTGGGAAGGTATCTGTGACAGATCTTGTGACTTTTTTTCTAAAGGTGTGTCAACATAGCATTACATTTACTCATTGCAACGTGGGTTATAAACTCAACCTTCCTGTATTTTAGAAGAAAAATCATTCTTAATTAAATGAGAAACAACTTCTTAAAGAATTAAATTAGTTTTGGCCAAATCATTCCTCACTAGGCCTATGGTCAATAATTGGATCTCCATTGATCATTACATTTAAAAACATGACACCAAATGTGTTTGTTAAATTATATTTGAGGCTGCTGCATTAAAGGACCCTTATACACTCTTAAAAATAAAGATGCTTAAAGGCAGGTTAAGCAATTTCTGGAAGCCAATGTGACACTTGAAATCACCAAAACAAAAACGCCCCTACCCCAAAAGGGTCTCGCCCCTATTTTGATAGATCCGCTCCACATACACGTAGCCTACGCAACCCAGGCAACGATTAGTTCTGTGAAACGTATGGAGCTTTTCCACTGAAATTACCTGGAAAAAAATATCCCAGGAACCTTTTATCCCCCAGACCGAACGAACGAGGTAGAACGGACATTTTCAGGTGAGGAAACCGGTTTTCTGCTATAAGGAAAACGTCTCAAGGTTACATATGTAACCCTAATTCCCCCAGGGAACAAGACGCTGCGTTGAACGCTTTGTGAACGCCTTCAGCGTGACCACGCTCTGAAAAACGTGGGTTACACTTTAATTGAAGGGGTGTGCATAAGACTGATATGACACCTTCATAATCATGACATGTCATGAATATGAAGTTTTTTTATGCATGTTTATGACAAGTGTCATTAAGTGTCATTCGCTCAGTTATGTAATATTTATGCAAAGATGACATTGTTTGAGATGTCTTTGTTATAGGCTAGGGTTAGGGGTAAGGGTAGGTGTAGGGTTAGGTCAAATAATTTCATCTTTGCACTAAAAATGACATAACTGAGCGAATGACACTTAATGACAGTTAAGTTGCATAAACATGCATACAACTTCCTTCATATTCATGACATGTGTCATGTCATGATTATGAAGGTGCCATGTCAGTCTTATGCACACCCCTTCAAGTAAAGTGTTACCATAATGTGTGTAATCAGATCAATGGATGGGCGAGACGTCAGGGTGACGTAGAGACCAGGAAGCATAAAAGCAAATGTGGTGCAACTGGTGTCAGCTTCTAGGAATGAAGCAAGTGCCCGCAAGAATGCCGGAAATGTGGCCCCGAGATGCAACGTCTCGTTCCCTCGGGGAACTAGGGTTCCATACGTAACCTTGAGACGTTCCCTTACAGGAACTCGAGCTGCTTCAAATGCTTTGGGAACGAGATGCCCACGCCGCCAGACTTTCAAATCCCTGCCTAGTGTGGAAGAGCACATCTAGGGCGAGAGAAAGGGGAGCCAGGAGTGGATAAGGTAGGCGGAGACCGCGTCCCGAAGGCCAACTTCTGGAGAGTGAGCATTGACCCCCAAGGAGAGGGGAGATCAGAGGACTCGAGGCTATGGAATAGCATCCTAATTCACCACTTAGCATAAGCTTTTCTGGCCGGAGGCCTCAGCGTACCGTGGAGGAAACGTGTAACTAGGTGTAACTGCCAACTGACCGGCCACCACGAGGGAAGTCGTGGCCTAATGGTTAGAGTGTCAGACTCGTAATCCAAAGAGTTCGAATCTCGGGCCGGCAGGAATTTTAGGTGGGGGGAGTGAATGTACAGCGTTCTCTCCACCTTCAATACCACAACTGAGGTGCTCTTGATCAAGGCACCGAACCCCCAACTGCTCCCCGGGTGACGCAGCATAAATGGCTGCCCACTGCTCCGGGTGTGTGTTCACGGTGTGTGTTCACTGCGGTGTGTGTGCACTTTGGATGGGTTAATTGCAGAGCACAAATTCCGAGTATGGGTCACCATACATGGCCGTATGTCAAGTCACTTTGTCAATGGCCACCACGTAGACATAAGCCCTGTGGAGAAATGGGCCTGCAGGAACTCCAGAACTGTACCAACTGGGTCGAGCTGACAGTCTCTGCACCAAGAAGTGAAAGCTTCCACTTCAAGGTGTACAGTTTCTTTGTAGAGGGAGCTCTGGGTTGGAGGATGGTCTCAACAACCTCGGTCGAGAGACCGGAAGCTACGAGATGTGCCCCCTCATGGGGTCACGACCATAACTTCCACCACTCCGAGCAGGGGGGACAGATCGTAGAGCCGTTGAGAAGGTAAATCAGGACCGAGCGTAGTCGGCCCGGCCAGAATGGGGCTATGTTTGTCTTCACTCATATAAGGAAAAATAAATAGTGATAATGGACAGACAACACCAGATAAGACTGACACACAGAGCGCTTGCTGAATGACAGAAAGCTGACACCGGTTCCACCGAATGTGCTTTTATGCTTCCTGGTCTCTACGTCACACTGCCTGTGATGTCTTGCCCATCCATTGGTCTGATTACACGTTTTTCAGAGCGTGGTCACGTTGAAGGCATTCCCAAAGCGTTCGACGCAGCTCGAGTTCCTGTAGGGGAACACTTCATTTAATCTGATTAAATTCTACAAACTTGGAATGATTCAGTTTTGGACACAGCACATGTTTTATATGCTCATAATTGTGAGCACAGATGCAGCTCAAGCTTTAACCGGCGTCTCACCTGTTTGCTAGTCAACTGTTTTCTGCTTATCAGCCTTGGCTTTTAAGACAGACCGCAGTGGTCCAAAAGTTCCAGCTTTGTCTCATCACTCCATAAAACATTCTTCCAGATCTTCACATGTCTATCCAAATTAATTTTAGCATATTCGAGTCAGCCTTTTATGTACTTTTTCATCAAGAGTGGCAATTTGGCGAGCTGTCCCGACACGGAGGCCATATTGTTTATTGTTCTTTTCATACTCAGAATTAACATATAGTATACATTACATGATCATCACTTAATATGCTAAACTGCTATAGGGGAAATATCTGAAAAGCAGCTGTTTAAATGAATAGAAATGTTTTTTGTGGAAATTCTGTGTTTTGAATTCATTTTCAGTCAAATTCACATTAAGGTTATTTTATGTAGGCTTTTTAAACAATGGGAAATGAAACCCATATTTTTGAGAGACGAGAACAAAAGGCCTATTTTAACACATTTAAACATTCATCATCATTGGTATGTTCACACGTGTACATTTATGAATTTAGCAAATGCTTTCTGTTCTTTTTTTTAAGGTGAGATTGAATTTACTGTAACTTCTTTAGCTTGACTGCAGGCGTCACCTGGTGGTGACACAGAATAGTTTTAAGACACAGATGAGGATTATTTTATGATTCCTGAGCATGTTTTTGGGTGGATCGTCCTCCTCTTCAATTACAGTTTTTATTTACATTCTCTCGGATACACTTCTCAAGGTGTACCTTTCCAAAACACCTTTAAAGTTCTCCTTACCAACTTTCAGCTTGGCACAGCAGTTAGTTTCACATTCAAAATGCACTAAAACGACCAAAAGTCTTCATACATATCTCAGATAAATGAATTATTCTATGACACTAGCAACAATTGTCAGCCAACAACCACACACTGTTATAAAACAGGTATAATGCAGTGTTTTCTTTTGTAAATGTCTTTATAAAATAGGGGTGTACATCGAATGGTTTGTCACGATTCGATTCGATATCGATTCTCATACCCAGCGATACGATATTTGCCGATTCCTCAAATTTTTACGATACGATTCAGGAGTATATCGATCGATATTATCATATTATATACCTATTTTAAACAACCATCTATATTTTTATTAACTCACAAATGCAACCAAAATATATAACATGAACATAAATCTAAAAATGCTGCTATGGGCTCAGTGCTAAACATATTTTCTACAGATAACCAAATTACAAGCAATAGCAGAAAATAAATACAATAGAAGACAGACACAAGTTCAATAAACAGTGCTTTTCTGTTTTTTCAGCTCAGTCTAAAATACATGTTCATGTACGCTACAAAAATGTAATAATGAAAGGTAAAATAACTGCATATTCTTCACTGTATAAATTAAATATCCTATAAATTAATAGTTTTTGATGTTACAAAGGTTTTATTTAGTCAGGAGCAGTGAGCACTTGTATTTTTCTTTGACAGCATTAGATGTATTATTAGTTTTCTTTCACTTTAAGAATGAAAGCACATATTTAATATACTGATACACATGCCTTTTTTCTCCACTGTTTACATTAAGACATATGCTTTTCTTAACCTACTGTTTACACGGATATTAGCCAAAACATGCATTTTGATGTAGTTTTGTCAGTATTTATTCATCCATGCTCAAAAAAGCGGAGGAGAGCTCAATTTAGTATTCGTGCAGAGTTGACGCGGCTGTCTGTGTGCGTGCACTTCAGATGTGTGTGTGTGTGTGTGTGTGCGCGCGGAAAACTTCTCACACAGCTCACGACTGTTCCGCCAACAATCCCGAGCGTGCCTTCGGGCAGTCCTTATATCGAGTCCTGACACGTGAGATTGAACGAGAATGCACGCGTTAGTGGCAATGCATAGACGGACATTATGTGAAAATTTGGACAGTGTCAAAATAAAGGTGCCTTTTTACAAATATCGATATTTTACGCGTGGCATCGATGCATCGTATCGTCATACATTGTAACGATATATCGATGAATCGTTACATCCCTATTATAAAACAAGAATAACAACTCAGTTGCATAGGGGTCTTTAAAACAAACACACATCCATGGGGGTTGTACAATCAGATAGTTAGATAGAAAAATGTATAATAAAATAAAGCAATATAATGAGATATTTTTTTTATTTAGTGCCTTTTAACAATGTGGACTACTGGAATATTTATGTACATGCAAATGTATAAAACATAATAGCCTATAATAGGCCTATGTAAAATAATGAGCTACACACAGGATATTGAAGATAAACAAAAGGTCTAAAAACATTATAGATGTAAAGAGAACAAAAACAGATAGGCCTACATTTGGCTAAAAGAAGATGACAAGCAATTGTTAGCAATTATATAATATCAAGAATATGTACTGTTTTTCATGTTAAATTAAATTGCTCAGGTATCACTTTTATGGTTTAAAACATCCAATAGTTAAAGCATGTTTTATTAGGTGAATATTGACACACTAAACAAATAATGTTTACAATATAAAGTATATGTGATTTGTTTGTAGCCTGTAATCTGCATCCGACAGGTTTTACAGCTTTAACAGTTATGGATAGAATATGTATATTTCTTCAACACATACATGTAGACAAGAAGCAATACAGTGCAAATAATGCCAAGAGCAACAGCTAAATGATTCAAAGTGCGTGCAGTTTTGAAGTTCCTCTCTGCTAATTCTCGCTGTCCTGAGAATCGTCATAGAACTGCCAGAGTTCCTTCTGTGTGAAAGTAAACATGTCCCGGGGGACTTCGAAATATTGCCGGGATAAGTCCCAAAAGGCAGGACCAGGAAGCTCCTCACTATCTGTGCTTAAGCTGAGAGCGTTGGCCAGTTTACTGGAATATGCATCATATTGCATGTCACATCCTAATGTCTGTGTGAACACATGCACAGATCTCGTAAATATGATCTGTATTCTTCTGACTTCGTTTTTACCGTGATTACACTCTTGGCACTGTTGTTTCTACCAAATACAGACAAAAGTATTGCAAGCCTGTGCACAGCGTTTTGCAAGCAAAAACAACCGTATCAAGAGCTGCAAAACGGATTAACCGCATAAAATGTGTGTGGAGAAAAATAAACGTTGCAACTGTCTAAATTACTTATTGTGTGCGTTGGGCAAAATGTTCCCCAAATAACCCGCTATGTATGTCTGCGTGTACGTGTGCTTGCAGTTTTGGCACGATTCTCTCACTGATTTCAGATTTGCAAGCGCGAGTGGAAGGCGGGACCTTCTTCTTGCAGCCAATCAAATGAGGCTCTCGCTGACTCTCGATTTACTCTTATCTGTCTGAAGTAGTTTAAGTCTTTGGTTATTTTAATTGTGAAGATTTTGGCTCACATTTAACAAAAACCCACCAATTCACATCTCAACAAATTGGAATATGGTGACATGCCAATCAGCTAATCAACTCAAAATACCTGCAAAAGTTTCCTGAGCCTTCAAAATGGTCTCTCAGTTTGGTTCAGTAGGCTACACAATCATGGGGAAGACAATCATTGACACCCTTCAACAAGGAGGGCAAGCCACAAACATTCATTGCCAAAGAAGCTGGCTGTTCACAGAGTGCTGTATCCAATCATCTTAACAGAAAGTTGAGTGGAAGGAAAAAGATGCACAACCAACGAGAGAACCACAGCCTTATGAGGATTGTCAAGCAAAATCGATTCAAGAATTTGGGTGAACTTCACAAGGAATAGACTGAGGCTGGGGTTCAAGGCATCGAGAGCCACCACAACACACGTGTCAAGGAATTTGGCTACAGTTGTTGTCAGAGGCGTCTTACCTGGGCTAGGGAGAAGAACTGGACTGTTGCCCAGTGGTCCAAAGTCCTCTTTACAGATGAGAGCAAGTTTTGTATTTCATTTGGAAACCAAGGTCCTAGAGTCTGGAGGAAGGGTGGAGAAGCTCATAGCCCAAGTTGCTTGAAGTCCAGTGTTAAGTTTCCACAGTCTGTGATGATTTGGGGTTCAATGTCATCTGCTGGTGTTGGTCCATTGTGATTTTTGAAAACCAACGTCACTGCACTGTTTACCAAGAAATTTTAGAGCACTTCATGCTTCCTTCTGCTGTCCAGCTTTTTAAAGATGCTGATTTCATTTTCCAGCAGGATTTGGCTCCTGCCCACACTGCCAAAAGCACCAAAAGTTGGTTAAATGACCATGGTGTTGATGTGCTTGACTGGCCAGCAAACTCACCAGACCTGAACCCCATAGAGAATCTGGTATTGTCAAGAGGAAAATGAGAAACAAGAGACCAAAAATGCAGATGAGCTGAAGCCGCTGTCAATGAAACCTGGGCTTCCATACCACCTCAGCAGTGCCACAAACTGATCACCTCCATGCCACGCCGAAGTGAGGCAGTAATTAAAGCAAAAGGAGCCCCCACCAAGTATTGATTACATATACAGTAAATTAACATACTTTCCAGAAGGCCAACAATTCACTAAATACGTTTTTTTAATTGGTCTTATTAAGTATTATAATTTGTTGAGTGAATTGGTGGGTTTTTGTTAAATTTGAGCCAAGATCATCACAATTGAAAGAACCAAAGACTTAAACTACTTCAGTCTGTGTGCATTGAACTAATTTAATACGCGAGTTTCACAATTTTAGTTGAATTACTGAAATAAATGAACTTTTCCACGGCATTCTAATTTATTGAGATGCACCTCTATAGGAGTTGTATTTGTTGGAGTTATTATAGCACAATTCTTAACCCCAGCCCAGACCTCATTAAGTTTTAAACCTTGGCTGTATGGCCATGGATGTCGAAACAATTTTCACTATTATGCTACAAAGAAGCTGTAAGTAACAAGTTTAATTAATTTTATGTTTTTTTTTACAATAGAAAAACTGAAATAGTAAAATAGGAACTTGTTTCTTAAAACTTAAACCCTTAATCTTTCACAAGGTCTCAATCACCACACCTTTCTACAGTCATTTATGGAAAACCAAAAAACTGGACCAACAGGGTAAAATTGATTTACTTTACATGTTTCTTTTTTTACAGTTGAGAGATATGAAAAGATAAAAAAGGAGAGGCTAAAGCCTGAGCTGTAGTCTATCTGTTGTCACACAAATATGTAAATAAGTTCTTTCACGCAACTTTTACATAACTTCCATGCTCCACTGATAAATGTTCTTTGTGTGACAACAGATAGACTACAGCTCAGGCTTTAGCCTCTCCTTTTTTTATCTTTTCATATCTCAACTTAAAAAAAAAAGAAAAATATAAGTAAATCAATTTTTTTGTTAAACTATTCATAGTAGCATATATATATATATAATATATATTAGTGCTGTCAATCGATAAAACAAACTAATTAATCGCACATTTTTCTGAAATAAATCGTGATTAATCCCACCTTACATTAAAGTTTTTAATTATACTTTTTTATTGCAATAATTTCACATGCAATATTCAAATTAATATAGAAGCAACATAAAGAAAGTATATTTTTAATATTTGTTTAATGCCATCTTTTTTATGACTGAAGGCAAGTATCACTGATACCAACTGATGTCTCTATGAATTTCCCCCCTAATATTTAGCCATTGACTATAGTCATTCAACATTACAGTATAATTCAGAGCTATAAATAAGAGCTATTTAAATGTCTAGGGGACACACAAAAAAAATCACGTCGAGTGGGGCAAGGGGAGGTGGTGGTTTGAGTGGTTGGGTGTGTAATGCAATCTCTAATCACTTTTTCAAAATAGTTTTGTGTACCAGAAAATCTGTCATGTCTAGCACTGTGTGCATGGCTTGCAGTGCTTAAGGTAAATACTGAGTGTTAAATAATAAAATATGTTGAAACCTGTGCTCTTATCATTCTGTGGACAAAATCCCATGAACTTTGCCCCGATCGGAAGCTGTTTAAGCACATGTGCGCTCATCTATTTTCAATACAGGTTAACTGAGTCGCTTCATGTCGTCTTCCCTCTCATTAAATTATGACAGGTACTTTACTGCAAAAGACAGTCACTGCGACACTCTAAAGTGACGAAACTATGGCGCAAAGTACTTTTAAAACCATTTTTATAGGTGTTACGTTATATTGTTGGCTCAGAAAATATGTAAATGCGCATGCCCAGTAGCGGCAGCAGTCTCCTAGCCTTAACCACAAATCAGACAGAAGAGCAGATTCACTTAGATGGTATTCATTGTTAGAATTTCTTTAAAAATTACTCAATTTAAAAGCTGATGATCCTGAGATCTTGTTTTTTATATCAGAAGTAACCTGCTCTGTCTTCTCTGTCGGTGTTGTCAGTTTTCTCTTTGCTCTGCGATGTATTTTTCATGGCTTGAGAATGTGTGTATTGTGAGAGCGACATTGTTTGTCGGTCACAGCAACAGCAACTAAGGGTGGGCGGGTTTTGCAAACGCTCAATTGGGAACAAACTGTCATTGTGGTAATTTAGGTTGTTGTGCTTTTCTGACAAAATTAATTTCTTGTAATGTAGCAGGTAATTGTTAACTTTCAGACACACTGTTTCACGTGGTAACAACTTGGGTCTATGAGTTATTCTTACATTTTGCTAAAATGAGGCTCAAACACAAGGGATATATCTCTGTTCGTAATAACTGCAATTCTATAATAAACAAAAAAGTACTGTTTTTCAAGTTCGTCAAGCTTTTATTGTTTTAAACATCCAATAATCAGACTTTGCAGCATGTTGTAACTGTGTTAAATGTGACACGTTAAGCAAATAACATTTAAAATGAAGAGAATTACATTTGTTTGTATAATCTTAATCAAACCATGACAGCTCTAACAGTTAAGGACGCTGATTCCTATTGTTAAACAACACAACGTAATAGATAATATACAATACAATGATAATGAGGCCAAGAGCAACAGCGACATGATTCAGGGTGCGAGCCGTTTTGGAGTTCTTCTCTGCTAATTCTCGCCGTCCTGAGTAGTTGGCATCTCGAGTCTGTGAAGACAATTGTGAAACAATATCAACCACTTCTGTTCTCATTCTGAGTTTAATTGAGTCAATGGCAGATGTCAAAAGAGGGGGCAAACTCCACTTTGTAGAGTTTGTTTGAGTTTCATTTGATGGAGGGCTTCCAGGTTAAAACGTGTTTTAAACACTGCCTTTATGAACGAATGAATGAAATGCATTTGTCCGTATTTCACTCCATCTCGAATCGCACTTCTTGCGGAAAGCACTCGAGAAACAGTGTCTCTACTGCGGCTCGCTATGCTTTCAACTAGTTTTTTTAGTCTCAAGCAAGAGACTTTACGACATTCACGTTACATGATTTGACTGATTTTTTCGTAGAAAAGGCGACAGCACCGCAGTACAATAAATCATCATTCATGTTATCATAGCCGCTGACCAAATTCAAAAGCGAAACTAAAATGAAATCATCTTTGAGAGCAAGGGGGCCCCTGGAGTTTTGGGGGCCCTACGCAGCTTGCATATTCTGCGTATAGGGAGGATTGGATCTGTGTGTATGTCATTTGTATACAATACATACGAAGTTGTGCAACTCATAAAATATGTACGATTTAGCAAAAATTACATAAATTTGAATGAGTGAGGTTGTCTGAATTCGTACGAATTAGCCTCCTCATAAAATATGTACAATTTGCCATGAGAGTAGACACGATAAACCTCTACAAATTTGTCAACCGGTAGAGATTATGGTCTATTGTTTTTATTGAGGTTATGCTCACATGACATTTAAGTAGCATTTATTTTCTTCTTTTATAGTGCTTGATGATACGTTTTTCCACATATTGCTTGTAATTTGTTTAATTGTTCTATTATATAAAACTTTTGATATAATAAAAACCTTACTTAAAGCAAAATGTAACTATATTGTGACATATTGTTATAAAATGACTAATTATGTGATATAAGCTTTTTATCATGTCGCCTGCCCCACAACATATAATCAAGTTTATATATAAGTTTTTTAACATTTAATTTAATTTATTTATTGGCCAGTAATGCCACTTACTGTTAATGTGGTTAATCTTCTTATCAAACCATTGGCCATCTTTAAATAAATTTTATTTGACCAAACCTTTCATTGTGATCTAGTGCTCTTCACACACACACACACACGCGCACGCACGCACGCACGCACGCACGCAAGCACGCACACACACACATACTTTTACCAGAACTCACAGACTAATTTGAGTTGTATGCTTTGTAATTGGTAGTTCAATTCTATCAGTTCGATCTGTTCAGGCTCCATTATTGTACTAACAAACGTTTGCCATTAGTTTTAACCATTTAAACCATGTTTGGAAGGTTACTTTGGAAATGTATAGGTTACAGATTACAAGTTACCCTACTTAAAATGTATAAGTGTAACTTTCTAATTACTTTTAAAATAAAGTAACTGATAATTTGATTACTTTTTGATTACTTTTCAAAATTTCTAATATTTTAAACTATTAATCATTTTCAAACTGCAAAGCAGGCAGGGTTAACTTACAGTAGGGTTTAACACAATTACTTAACTCTCGAAAGCCTCATCACTTGAATTAAGATTATAAATATTTTAATTTTAAAGGAGATGTTGGATCAAAAATCTTCATTTGCATATAAGTGGCTTTGCAGTGTGTGGACACAACCACCCCTCAATGGTAAAAAATTCACTCCTTTTTTGATCCTAAAAGCAGAAAGCTTTGAAAGCCTAAACAGTCCAATTACAAGCAATTTAGATTTTGTAGTGAATAACCAGCACTCTCTCCGTCCTCAATACCAGCTGAGGTGAGACCCTTGAGCAAGGCACTGAACCCCAACTGTCCCCGGGAGCCGCAGCTGAGGCTGCCCACTGCTCCGGTGTGTGTTCACGGTGTGTGTGTGTTTCATGTGTATTTGTTCACTGCTGTGTGTGTGCACTTTGGATGGGTTAAATGCAGACACAAATTCTGTGAATGGGTCACATACTTGGCCACACGTCACTTCACTTTCACTAAATTAGTTTGTCTTGCTGCACAAACATTTTACTTTTCTGCTTTCTAATGAGGGACAATTCAGGCAAGTTTTGTTAAAAAGTTCAAACTAAAGGATGGATTAGCAACATTGTTCGTGATCCACTGCACCTCCAGAAGAAGTAAGTCTCCCACTTTATATTTTTTTATGATATCTGCAAATCGCCTTTGCTCTTCCACAAGAAGAAGTGGCGGGGTGACAAACTCATTACATGTAAAGAGATATGCACAAACAGTTGCTGTGTTCTTTTACACGCCCACCCAGACCATTTCAAGATTACCCTAAAGAACATACACTTATGGGCACTGATGTCCCCTTTGAACCAGCCACCTCAAAATCAACTCTTTAAAACATTATGAGTTAAATCAGATTTAAAATCATAACAAGAAATTGTTTAATAGTTGTTTGATTTTAAAATCAAATCTTGCATGCTTAATGAAACACTGGAATCTAATGAGCCTTAGAAAAAACAGTTAATTTAAAAAGCATATACATAAACCCATATAGGAAATTTAAGACTTTCGGAAAACCATGATATAAATTTCTGAAACATTGGTGCTTCATATTTTAGAGCAGTCACTGCAATTTATGAAAGAAATCAGTTAAATCTGTATGTGGGAGTGTGTGTTAAAAAATCAGATGTACCCTCTGTGTAATCCTTAAATTTTCATAAGTAACTGTAATTTAATTACACATCTTTTCTTAGTAACTGTAACTAATTACAATTACTTTTATTTTGTAATTAAATTATTATTCCGTACATTAACTAGTTACTCCCCAACTGGTTATAAAACACACCTGAACCATCAAACTCATTTTCAAATGTCAAGTTTAACCCATTGTGTTACTTGCCGTTTCTTTGTTGTTTGAAATTAGGAGATTTCCTTTAAGGAAGGAAATTAAACTACGGTAAGTGGTACACTAAGTACATTTTTTTTTTTTTTACAGTTAGGCTACAAAGAAGCTGTACAGTAACATGTTGAATTAAGTCATTTAAGTTAAACCAAAAAACTGAGCCAATGCATTTATCGGTAGAGCATGCAGTTATGTGAAAGGTACATGAATGAACTTGTCTTATTAACATGCATACTGTGTGACCACAGAGGCTTTAGGCTCTTCCTTTTAATTGTTTTATCTCTTGAGTGTATCTCCTTTTTTATTAATGAAGTTAGGTTTAAAAAAAATCACAACAATATTAAAAAATATATAAATAATTATATATATATACATATATATACATATATATATAAACTTTCCAAAAAAAATGTCTTTGTGTGGCTGTTAAAGGGTCGAAGCAAATAAATACATAAATTATCTTGAACTTCTAGTTCATAAAGAAAAGGAAAGTACATGGACTAATATACTCACAGAGCAGGAGAAAAACAGTGCAGCAATTCCCAGAGGTAAACAGCAGCACAGCATGGTAAAGATGGAGTAACCCATGTAATCTGGTGCTGGATCAGTCAGTGGAGCGGCGGTCACAAAAGCTGCAGGCTGCGCAGCAATCACAGTTTGTCCTGAATACGGCCCCTGGGCATAGAGACCCTGGGGGATCGGCTGGCTTGGAAAGGAAGGAGGATATCTAGCAGGATTGTCCTGGTACACTGGTGGTGCTGCTGCCGCTGCAACATCACCGATTTATCAGATGAACTGTAGGCCCCTGGATGCTGATTGTAAGACTGGCTGGGATCCATTCTTCTGTTTATTGGATTTTGATTGTAACTGCCTGTGCTCTGCAGAGATGTGTGTATGTATTACTGTCCTCTGGTGTCATATACCTTGTCAGTTAGGGGTCAGCAAATGGGAGGTGAGTTGTAGGTTGTAGGGGTTTAGCAATGCTATATATATATATATGACTTTTATTTATCAGATGAACAAAACTAAGATCTAAATCATCTAAACTAAACCATCTATATAATGATAAAAAGTGTGGGATGTCAAAAACATAAACACTTCAAAATACACAAAGTGAATATGACTGTATCTCATACAACCCCTGTTAATGAATCAATATTTTTAACTTGACCGTCGTGTTCACTTTGTGTGGTTTCTGAAGTGGTCCTGTCCCCTTGCATTACATGGACTAAAAATCTCTGCTTGTGTTCATCTGAAGAAAGAAAGTCATAAACATCTGGGACGACATGAGAATCTTATTTTTTGTGTGAAGTATCACTTTTAATAAAAATGTGATGCAGAGATTAGAAAAATATTCCAGACAGAATGCAAGAATGGGCTGAATTAATGAGGAGAGTCATAGAATTAAACATACAACATTAACGTTTTGAAAGGCCACTTTTTTGTGTTGTCTACGTCTCTGTCTAAAATGATAATTAATCTTTTAATTGTTTATTTGGGGCATTGTTATTTGGGCTTTTTCTCATAAAATATTGCTACAAAATTATTAGTGACTAATTATATGAATTAATGAGCAAATCGTGTAATTATTAAGATTAAAAAAATATTAATTGAGAGTCAAAATTCCTACTCAATGTGTCACATAATGACATTAAGTATGTAATGGCATTACATGTAATCAAGTAAAAGTACAAGTAGTCAGTTTAAATTGTACTTGAAACAATAAAAAAATCATCCAAAATAATACTTAAGTAAAGTAATCAAGTAAATTCCTCAGATATTTTACACCTCTGCCAGCCATAACCTTACAAACATGTGGAATACAAAAGCCAACTTCCCTTAATCATCCATCACAAGGAGTAAAACCTAAGAATGTAGTTCTGATGAGCAGAACAAGATTGTTGAGCTACACAAAACAGAAAGTGGCTGCAAGAAAATGGCTAAAGCCTTAAAAATCCCATTTCCACCACCAGGGCAATAATGAAGAGGTTCCAATTAATTAATGATTCTACAAATCTGCCAGGAAGCGAACTTGTGTCTATATTGACGTAATGCAGAGGTGAGGAGGAGAGTGTCAGTGGCCAAAGACTCTCCAACGACCACAGCTGGAGAATTGCAGAGATTGGTTGAGTCGTGAGGTCAGAAACCTAAAAAAAAATCAAACATCCCCTACATTACCGCGGGTTTTCTAGAAAAATCCTCCTCGCTCATCCAAAAACAAACTCCAGCATATTCAGTTGTTAGCCACAACTGGAACTTCAAACGGCACTCTCTTCTATGGTCAGATGAAATTTTAAAAAAATTGCTTTTTGGCTGCAAACCCACCACAAACAGGAGCAAACAGGGATTAAAAAGTACCCCATGTGCACAATTAAATATACTGCTGAATCTTTAATGTTGTGGCCCATTTTTCTGCTGGAGGTCATGATATCTTGTTCAGATGCATGGCATCATGGATTCTATGAAATACCAACAGATACAAACATCTAAACCTGACTGCCTCTGTTAGAAATTGTATAATGGGCCATGGTTGAATCAACCATCAGGACAATGATCCAAAACAAACATTCAAATAAAAATAAAAATGTGCCACTGAGCTCAAAATGAAGCGCCAGCCATAGAAGTTTCCTGACCTGAACCCTATAGAGAAAAAGAGTGGGTGAACTGAAGAGTAGAAGTACCAACATGGAGCTGTTAATCTGTGGGATTTGGAGTGATACTGTTTGAAAGAATGGTCTATGATCTCTTGCCAGGTGTTCTCCAAACTCATTATTATTATTACTCATTCATGCATTATAGGAGAAAACTCAGAGCTGTTATCTTGGCAAAAGGACGTTGCAATAATTCGATGTCAATAATTGTGTCCAACGTGGGAGAAAATATTTATTTCATATAGAGATTTTCCCCACACTTTCCATTGTTTTACTTTTCTTTCTTTTTTTTAGATGAGTGATCAAAAGGATAAACAATGCAGATTTATTTTCACTGCCACTTTTTCTCATATTTACCAAGGTGCAGGTTCTGTCACTTCGGTGTAGTGTCATTCATGGTTTGTGACAGAGCCCTGATACTCCGTCATGTCCCAGGTTTTCATGTGAGCGCGCGGCTTCGAGTGTGCTCGAGTCGCGTGCTCTCTCGTCTGCGTACATTGTTTTGTGTGGAGCGTGGTGTTTGGATGCCCAAATTTGGGCCAACAAAGGGTGCCCAAATTAGTGAAGGTACTCTATTTGCGTTGTTTTACTACAGGTCCTCCTGATTTAGCTTTTAATAATAGTAGAAAAGTCAGTCCAGTTTATTACATCTAGACTGTGTTCTGGGTGTATAACCTCTTCATTATTGCCTGGTGTGGAAATGGGATTTTTAGCTTTAGCCATTTCTTGCAGCACTTCCTGTTTTGTGTAGCTCAACAATCTTGTTCTGCTCATCAGCACTACATTCTTAGGTTTTACTCCTTGTGATGGATGATTAAGGGAAGTTGGCTTTTGTATTCCACATGTTTGTAAGGTTATGGCTGGCAGAGGTGTAAAATATCTGAGGAATTTACTTGATAACTTTACTTAAGTATTATTTTGATGATTTTTTTTTTGTTTCAAGTACAATTTAAACTGACTACTTGTAGTTTTACTTGATTACATGTAATGCCATTAACATACTTAATGTCATTATGTGAACATTGAATAGGAATTTTGACTCTCAATTAATATTTTTTAATCTTAATAATTACACGATTTGCTCATTAATTCATATAATTAGTCACTAATAAATTTTGTAGCAATATTTTATGAGAAAAGCCCAAATAACAATGCCCCCAATAAACCATTTAAAATATTAATTATCATTTTAGACAGAGACATAGACGTAGACAACACAAAAAAGTGGCCTTTCAAAACGTTAATGTTGTATGTTTAATTCCATGACTCTCCTCATTAATTCAGCCCATTCTTGCATTCTGTCTGGAATATTTTTCTAATCTCTGCATCACATTTTTATTAAAAGTGATACTTCACCCCAAAATTAAGATTCTCATGTCGTCCCAGATGTTTATGACTTTCTTTCTTCAGATGAACACAAGCAGAGATTTTTAGTCCATGTAATGCAAGGGGACAGGACCACTTCAGAAACCACACAAAGTGAACACGACGTTCAAGTTAAAAATATTGATTCATTAACAGGGGTTGTATGAGTTACAGTCATATTCACTTTGTGTAGTTTTTGAAGTGTAATTTTTTGACATCCCATACTTGTCTTATAAGAAGAGAGATGGTTTAGTTTAGATGATTTAGATCTTAGTTTGTGTTCACCTGATAAATAAAAGTCATATATATATGTTCCAATAATTAATGATTCTACAAATCTGCCAGGAAGAGAACTTGTGTCTATATTACGTAATGCAGAGGTGAGGAGGAGAGTGTCAGTGGCCAAAGACTCTCAACGACCAGTTTATTACATCTAGACTGTGTTCTGGGGTGTATATTAACTAATGAAATCATAATTTGCATTATTATAGTTTTTTTTCCAAGACTGCTTTCCCAGACTGTTGGATGTCATATAAAAGTTTATTTTCTTGTCTACGTGAGAAAAACATTAATAATACTCACAGAGTACACAATAGCAGAAAAGCCCATAGGAAAACTACTGACCATATGGAGCTCCGAATTTGTTGAGTCTTTTTATGTTTTTCTGTGTCATGCACAGGCATTTTCGTAGGAAACTTTCTCCCAAAAGATGCCTTAACCGGCTTATAAGAGTGAATTATTCGGGAATACGAAAGGACATTGCTCAAGTAAAACCACATACAGTAAATGGTTTAAAAAAAAGAAAGCGGGTGCGTATTTTTGGTCATTGGAAGTTTTAATTAAATACATAATCAAAAGACAGGAAGAAAAACAAACATCAATATTTATACAATGAGAGTCACAGTTTGCATGGTTTTGAAACATACTGTAAGATAATCAACTATAAAGCACAGTTTAGTAACATGAATAATTTTACACTAGAGATGAGCCAGACTGATCTTTCAGATGAAAATGCTAATTCATTTAAATTTATACTTGTGTCATTAAACAATGTTATTTTTTGGAAAGCCCTCTATCTTCCCATTCCTGGTGTCCAACTCTGATGTCTTGAACAGTTATGGATGTGATTGGTTTTTAGTGTTGATATGATGAGAGTGACATACAACACCAAGATGACAATGCCAATACCAAGAGCAGTATTGTTAAGAGTGAACGCCATTTTGGAGTTTCTCTCTGCTAACTGTTGTTGTCCAGACATGTTGGCATTCCGAGTCTGTGAAAATAAATGCGAAACAATGTCAGTTATGCCACTTCTGTTTTTCAGCAAGTGTGCTTTGTAGTTTTTACATTGTAGTAGTAAAGCTATGTGACCTGCGACCCACCATGTTTCACATGATTCTTCATAAATCAATGAATGTTTTAACAGATACTAAAGGTGCTATTTAAAAATTATACACCAGCTTTTATCATCCAATTGTGACCTATTATGCAATAATGGAAACAGAGGGCAAGTTTCAAGCGTCAAACTTATAGATTTGCATGTATATGTTACATCCCCAAATGGTTTCGTTTCCATTATCTGAACCATCATGTATTGCATTTCCTTTTTCTGAGCTCATTTAGTGTCTTTAATGAATATACAGTGAACTATAACATATTGCAGACCAACAAAAATATGCTTCAGTAACTTCACATAGAGAAAGTTCACAGATGTGCACAAAGCAATGGTTAAATTGGGACGTTATGTACAGCCACAACTCTTTCTCAATTTCAAAAAGTCAAACCACTTACTGGAACAAAACATGTTTGTTCAAATGGAGGCAAGCATCTGTTAGTTATGAGGAAGTTACACGAGTGAACTTTTGTTTTGAACGCTCACAGTCATGTGATCAGAACTTAACTCTTATGCTTTGCTCTCTTTTGTTTCAAATACATTTTACATATTCAAGCAATTAAATATAAACATGTTATTTTGAATGTGATCATTTACCTGCCTGCATGTTGGACATAAATAAAGACATTTTTTAAGAAAAAATCTTATTTTATGGTCCACAGAAGAAAGAAAGTAATACGGCTTTGAAGGTTGAGTAGCCTAAATGATGACGACTTTATCATTTTAGGGTGCACTTTGTCTTGAAATTAAAGTGATTTTAGGGGAAAAGATCAATATACATTTACAAAACAAAAACAGTTAGGATTTAATTAATAAAGGTTTAACTACATATATTTCATTTTATGATTTAACAAGGTTAGTGTATCTTATTTGTAGGACACAAATAAGCTATTTGAAATAGGTCAACGAATGAACTAATGCTTACATTGAGAGAGAAAACCAGTGCAGCGATGCCCAGAGGTAAGCAGCAGCACAGCAGGGTAAAGATGGAGTAGCCCAGGTAATCTGGCTGTGGATACACCAGTGGAGTGGTGGTTATATAAACTGCAGGTTGCACAGTGACCGCAGCATGTCCTGGATATGGTCCTTGGCCGTATGGCACTGAAGCTCCATATTGCTGGGCTTGATAGCCAGAAGTGCTCTGGAAGTTTCCTGGAGGAGGCTGTCTAAGATAGTCCTGGTATGGTGGCGGCCCAGGCTGCAACAGCTTGGATTTCTCTGATGTATTCCAGTCTTCTTGGGGCTCCATTGTTCTGCTTGGTATACTTAGACTGTCTTATCTTCTTTGTGCTTTACAGAGATGGCACACCTTTGTTGACTCTGGCTTACAGGAATCAAGTTTTTCCGGTCACGAACGTTGAATATTTTTATGGTCACGAGGAGATTTATAGGAATCGAACTGGAGGCGGATTGTAGGTGGAGCGATGGCGTTTCAGGAAGTGACAGCTGGTGTGACAGATTCAGTTCCCTTGTCCACACAGTAACATACAGTACAGACATAATATTTACATAATGTTGAATTTATCTGGTTTAATAAAAATAGAAAGTTTGCTTGAATAATCACTGTGGCTTTTTGGACTTATATATATGTGTGTGTGTGTGTGTGTGAGAGAGACCCTGGACCACAAATCCAGTCATTTATATTATATTAATAATAAAAAATAAGTTTTTTTATATTTAAGCTAGGAAATTTACAAAATATCTTCATGGAACATGATCTTTTCTTAATATTCTAATGATTTTTTGGCATGAAAGAAAAATCTATAATTTTGACCCATGGTACTTATGACTCGTTTTGTGGTCCAGGGTCACTCACTCACTCACTCACTCTCTCACTCTCTCACTCTCTCACACACACACACACACACACACACACACACTATACTATACTAGACTACTTTTGTAATTTCCAGTACAAATCTTAATTTTTAAGCATATAATGGTATTGTAGGGAATTGTGTGCTTCTAATTTTATAGCAACAGTTTGGACAGGATCCTTTTCTATTCTAACATGACAGTGTCTCTGTGTATAAGACAAGAATCAAAGATAAATGATGATTCAGTCAGTGTGGAAGAACTTGACTGGTCTGCAGAAAGCCAAGTCCTAATCCCAGCTGAACACTTCTGGTGTGACTTTAAAAGCAGACCTTGAGCCAAAAATTCATCAACAAACACCATATATGTGAACAAAGTGGTAATGTAACCAAATATGTTCATAGTTCCTGTGGTGTGAACACACTAAAAAGCATATACTTCCATTCTAGGAACATAGTTCATGGGAACTATAAAAAGCTTCCTCTGGTGTGGAAAGATTATTATGGATAAACTGTTGGCTCTGATGGGTACAATTTTTTGAGGAGATATGCTCCTAACACGATGATTCCCACAACAATAGCGAGATGGTTCAGGATGAGTGCAATCTGAGAGTTTCTCTCTGCTTCTCTTCTCTGTCCAGTAGCATTAGCTGTGCAAGTCTGTAAAAGTAAAGATAAAATCCTAAATGTCAACCACTAGTTGAGCAAACATGCAGAAAAGCATGTTATCGGAAAATCAGACCTTGAACCACAAACCACAATGTGCTGTGAGCAAGAGTGCATATACAGACACACCTTTTCCAACACCCAAGATTATTTACATACGTTTTATCACATTTAAGATTGAGAAATGGTCGAGGGTTGCTGCTGCTGTTGTTGTTGTTGTTTTGTATAAGCATGGAAATGCCTCTGCTTCTGAAGTGAACAATGCAGCGACTCGTATATCTGACATAACGATGAGCTGAAAACAAAGACAATTCTATTTCTCTGACTCTAGAGCTCAGTATGGCTGTAGTTATGTCCTATTGTGTTATGTTATGTGGTTATGTTATGCCCTGTATGTGCCAGGAAGAGACCAGCATTCCCCAACTAATTGAGACTAATCTTTTTTTCTTAGGCAATCTATTAGCTGGATACTTTTGCTGACAGTTATCAGATAAGAAAATCAGTTTCTCTACATTAGAGTGACCGTATTTACTTTCCCCCCTAGACAAGTCCTAGTTGGGATTTCTAACTGCCTAAAATGTCCAGGTTTTTGTTTTGTTTTCCTATTGACTTGTTTTCTACAGCTCCCGTGCATTAGATATAGGTTTATTTGCATTTCTTAGACTGTTCTCTCCAGATCCCACCTTCTTCCACACTGTGATTGGTCGATTATATACAGTGCCTGCATGCTAGTGCTCAAACTACTTTTCAGTCCTTACATTAAGAAAGTATGAAAACAATATGAAAACAATGCCAATTTATAAATCCCAGCCAGGAAATATCCAGAAAAAAGAGGGCACAGCTCTCTAAATTACTCAAATTACAAAAATGTTTGCATCACAAAACTTAAAAATAATGCAGCTCTGTGTTTCGCAATAGATCCAATTAACTACAATCATAATATCATGCATGAGTTGTAAAAATATATGACTTTTTAGAGAGTCTCAATGTTGAGAACTGTTCTGAAGATTACAGAAAGCAGATGCTGGTTTGAGGTCAGCTTCATCAATTCCCTTCAGCACTGTGGTTTCCAATGCTGCACTGCAGGACTTTCCAAAGCATGCACCTGTCCCGATGTATTGCAAGAAACAACAACAAAAAAGGGTTTTGTGGCTAAGATTAATTTAGGCTGAAGATCTGCTTGCTTGTATTTGACCTACATGGCAACCACAACTGTGTCTGGATCTCCATTGTGTATAATAATCAGCATTGCAGCTAGTACAGCACCAATGCAGACAAGTAAAAGGCCACGTTCTCATAAAGGGGTCAACATTGAAAATGTGGCCTATTACATAATGCTTCTTTTATCATGTGAACAAAATAAGTATGAACAAAACACTATAGTTTATCTTGAGGAAACTTAAAAAAGCTTGCACTCTTTAAATCAGGGAACATTTCTTATGCATTATGACCTTGATTGTCGTAACAATTTTCTGATGCATTTTAAAGCAATACAAATTTGACAGTTTGTACAGTTGTAGCATTAACGTTGTCAAAAGATTTCTAAATACTGTTGTTTTGAACCTTCTAACAAAAAATCCGGAAAAAGGTGTCCACAAAAATATTAAGCAACACAAGTGTTCTTAACATTGATAATAATAAGAAAAGTTTTAATGAATGTTTCATTAAAATAATATACCCTAATCATTCGAACGGTGTGTATTTATCGACTTTGAACCCACTTCCTCATAAACATGTTTGTAATAATATGCAAAGCCTTCCTGCTAAAGAAGAAATTATTTCTGTGCAAAGAGAAGAAGAATACAACCAAAGATAAATAAATGAATACTTACAGCTCTGGAGAAATGAACAGCGGCACATCCCAGACAGACACACATAAACATGGCAAATGTAGAGTAGCACATGTAATCCGGCACAGGCTCAGCGGGTGGCTCATAGCTCATGCACACAGAGAGTTGGGCAATGACCACAGGCTGGTCAGTACCAGGTTGGGCTGCATGAGGATTTATATCATTGCTGTCCTGAGGATATAGTGGACATAATTCCAGGTCCATGCCTGGTCACTTCCACACTTCTTTTAGAAGATGTGCCTCTTTGATTTTCAGATGAGTCTGTTCTCAGTAACTTGGTCTCTTATGGTGAACAGTGTGAAGAGTACTAGGGTGTGGTGAAGGAGAACCAAAGTGGGCTAGTTTTTAGTTTAACCACACAGTACTCTCCAGATAGCACAAACTTTTGGGCCAAATGTGACAGATAGCTGGCATGGCCGATCACATACAGTATGGGCCAAACTTTCACCATGTATGTTTTGCCATGGCTTTAGAATTGGAGGGAATGTTCTTTTGGATAACTATTTGTATTGAGGTATATGGGCCAGGTCATGATGACAGTATGATAACACACTGTGGAATATGTTAACCTTTGGTTAACATTTGGTTTTTACTTGGAAAAATACACGTAATCTGCTAGAGTGCAGCAGGTTAGTGACAGCCCACATCTCACTCGATTCAACAACGCCATTGGTTGCTAAATTTTCTTTTTCTTTTCTTTTTTTCTCAGCTTGCCTTGAAATCCTGTTGGGGGTTTACTGACAATGTGACTGACAGCTATTTATATAGAGCAGGGGCATTCTTTTTTAATATTCATATGCGTGTTGAACAACAAAAGAAAGGCATTCATAACAGAAAGATGTAAATATAATTTTTCATATCACACTCTATATACAACATACCACTTAACAAATTACAGATAAAAACAGAATGAAAATAAACAAAGATAAATACATACAAAGAAAACGAAAAAAGTAGGGAAGCGAGTAGAGAAAATAAAAACTTTACTTTGTGACCTTTCTTCCCTCTTAATTTCTCCAAATACAGTATGCTAGAAATTCCTCTCTTTACATTTATGTGTTAAATTTCAGCAAAAACAACTAATTATTAAGATAATTTACAAAGTATATAAAAGTATTAAGATACCTTTGTATTCTTAATTAACAAACCAAACTTAACAGTCTTACAGGTATTATTTGTTGCATTCAGCTGAATGCAACATTGCAAAATGCATATATCAAATTACACAGAATTTTTTTTTGTTCAACCGTTTCTATCTAACATGCATATTTGACATACATTTGAGTCCCCAATATTAAATCTTATACTTAAAAATACAAAAAATAGGCCAGAGCCTTCGTAAACACTTTGTAAGTAGGTGTCAGCAAGTCACTGTTAAGAGAGTTATTGCGATTGAACCGAATCATTTAAACAGTTGATTCATTCAAGAACGAAACACCGTCACGTTGCTCAGAGACGCAAAACTGTGCCGTGGCTGTATTTGGAATGATTTTTGTTGTCGAAATAGAGCAAAAACAGGCAATATGGTGTCTAAAACGCAAGTTTCTTAATTGACTTCCTGTTTGTTTAGCTTTTTTATCTACAGGCCTATGTAATCATGCTGATTTGTGGAGAAAAAACGGCACTCTTCGTGTGATATTGATTTACTATATGAAATTATATAAATATATACATTTTCTGCCCCTATATCTTCAATTTTGTGATCATTCTAAGCGCATTTTAACAGACGGAATCACGCAGTTAAAGAAGGCACTCCAAATGCACGCGGACTAAATTAGTCTAACCTACTGGATTTCATGGTTTTTGGCAAAATACTGATAATGTCAAATCGCACATAGTAAAAACAACAATTACTAAATTATCGCAGACGATATCGCACACCCTGCAACACTGTCTTTTTGGCTAATTTGTGCAGACCCTTTTGCTAAACTGTCAAAGCTTAATTTTAACCACCAATGCAACGATGCTAGTATTTACCTTACCTCTACATGCTTGCGAAGGGCGATGTCGAGATTTTAAAACCTGCTAGTTTGGTCTCCCTAGACAAACACAGCTTATGCTGCATGATAGAGCATACATATGGCCAGGGGTTCACTTAATTTCCTTCGAGTTCAACTTTAGTAGACAGGGTTTCTTTTTCAGCTGGGTCTGCTCCATAACGCCTGTCTTGTCCGTCTGCATCTTTCTTGTGATTTTAGCGCCAGTTTGTTCTCCTGGCCATTATTTACTGCAGTAGTGTCCAGGGAGTGAATTTAATGAAGTTCCTAAACGTAAGTTAGGGAGGAGCGAGCCCATCTAATCGTTCAATCAACAGCCAGAGTATATAAGCAGCTGCTTACCTCTCTCCAGTCCCAGCTGTTTCAGCATCCCTCCACCTCCCCAATCTCCACCTTCTTCTTAGGTACCTTTCCCTTCGTAATCACCTTTTATCAAGTCCCTGGGGGTGTATCAGAGCTCGAGCCGAAGCTGCTTCATCGAGCCCCTCATCAGCGGACAGCAAGCCAAATAAGTTTACTCTATTACCTAATGATTACATGGGCAAACGAACTCGTTAATTTATTTTTTACTCAGTAATTAATGTGTTTCATAATGTAGCAAAGTACAATACTTCAAACTAAATATACTTAAGTAAAATTACAGATTTTAAAAATTACTTTAAAAAGTAGTAGTACACAAAAAAGCTACTCAATTACAGTAACGCGAGTAAATGTAATTTGTTACTTTCCACCTCTGGGAGTAAGGATGCATGGTGGAAGGGTAAGAGGCAAAACAGAGGAAGAGGCAGAAGAGGCCAAGGGCAGAGGCACATATCAGATAAATAAGGGCCACTATTGGGGATCATACTGTCAATCAAGGCCTTATAATGGCTGAGGCGGGTCGACGGGTGCAGCCAAATTGGGAGATCGACCATATCCTCAATTATTCGAACATTTCAAAACAGTTTCTTTCAATCAATATCCCACATACAGTAATGTGTAAATTTGTACTTTTGAAATGGATATATAGTATATATATAGCCTTCGTGATTTCAGTACAGTAACTGTGATCCAAACTGTTGTCATAGTTTACAGCAGGTAAGACTAACAGAGTGCACTGTTATATTGACAGCATTACTAAGCATTTTGACTATCTATTTTATTGACATTTTCTGGGCCACATTTCTCAATATAGGTCACTTTTTCAAAGCATAGCCTCTGACTATGGGTAGGTAGGTAGATGGATGGAGATGGATGATGGATGGATGGATGGATGGATGGATAGATATTAATATGATTTGTGTATTTATATATTTTATTTATATAGTGCCTTTTAACAATGTGGATTATCAATTGAAGTATCCATATCCATATAAATATGTACGTACATATTTAAAAAGTAAAATAGCACAGCTGCACACAAGATATTTAAAATAAGCAAAATATTATCATATATGTAAAGAGAAAATAAAAATAGATTGCCAATGGTTGGTCTTACAGTGTGCTATAAAATGAGGATCATGCACTACTATATTTCTGTTAGTAATTACTTAAAATGCAGTTCTATAATAAAACTAATTGGTCAAGCATTTATTGTATTAAACATCCAATAATCAGCCTTTAGAGCATGCTTTAACTGGGCGAATATTGACACACTGAGTAAACAACATTTAAAATGAAGATAATTACATTTGTTTGTATAATCTGCATCCAACCATGCCAGCTTTAGTTAAGGACGCTGATTAATATTGTTAAAAATCTTAACGTTATAGATAATATACAGTACAATGATAATGAGGCCAAGAGCAACAGCGACATGATTCAGGGTGCGAGCCGTTTCGTCTCTGCTAATTCTCGCCGTCCTAGAGTTTCATCTGAGTCTCGGTGAAGTGTCAACCAGTCTGTCCACTTCTGGAGTCAAAGGCTGTAGGGTAGATATGTGAGTTCGTGGGGGTTACTAAGCTACTCCCTCGTAGAGGTTAGACATGTGTTTTGCTACAAAGCTAACGACGCAAACTGATAACATTATTTTTTCCATAATTAAACCTTTACATCATGAAGTTCCTGATTCTTTTGAGTCCTTTTGGAAAACATCTTGGGATGATTCCATCTTGATGAGTCAACTTCTTGGAAATCAGAGAATTGCATCTGCTGCTGAATGTGTTTAATGCAAGACTGATCTGAAGTGACACTGTTTAATGCAAAACATGAATAAATGATAATTCAAATAAAATGAATAATGTACTATATTCAAATTATTTTAAATACTACAAAAAATTTAAAATGAAAAAAAATCGAAATGTGAAATTAAAACCACCAATAGGTGTCATCAAATCACTGTTTATGAGTCACTGCGATTGAACCGAATCATTTAAAATATCAAAATATTGTATGTGTAACTGCAGGTTAAATGCATTCATGTTCTGCATTAAACAGTGTGTAAAAAAACCACACACTTTTAGACAAAAATGGTTTTACAAAGCTAAAAATGCCCATAAAAGGTACAATTAAACTTAAACTTATTGGAATATATTAATTTCTATCACTGCTGTGAACTGACCACACAGAATATGAAGAATATCAAAAAAAATTGGAGTGAGCTGTCCTTAAGATACCAGCACAATAACACACTCAGCAAAATATTGTCAAATTATCATTATCGATAAAATATTTACATATCAGAAAACATTTAGATATAATTTTTGTCAATATCGCACACCCCTATCTCTCAGTTACCTAAAGTTACTATTTATTGAACTTTATTGAACTAAATTGATTTTTATTTCACTTTATGATAAATATATGAAATGTATGAGACACAAGGAATATGTTTCTGCTATATTCATTTTTTTGTTCCCATTAGTGTAACCCACTATAGGTCTGAGCTCACGAGGCACCCTTTGTTGTAGAAAAGGAACCACTACGAATTTCACTGTGAGTATTTAACAGTAGTTCTTATTGGATACATGTTTATTCCATATTACTGTCAAATACTATTAGCTGTTAGATGTAATTTGTGAGGAGTTGCTTTATTGAGAGCTGCCACGAGACATGGCTCGGTGTAATGTAGGCTGCTATTTCTAATTTAGGATTGACATTATTTTATTATATAGGTAAACAGAGTACAGAGCCATTGGAGAACCACACAACTGTAATGAAAAGGGCTCTGTCAAGTGTGCTGAATGTCTCCGTTGTCCTGAAAGAGGAGCTGGTGCTTGACAACTTAGGAGACTTTGTAAATGCATTTATTTTACTTTTTTGGATTATTGTATGCACTCATCCTGGAGTACAACAAGGATTTAAAGGGATAGTTTACCCACACATGAAAATTATATATATATATATATATATATTTATACACAGTATATGTATACACACACACACCACAAATTGATTAAATTAATAATAATTTTTCCATAGTTTTTCTTTTCTTTGCATGGCTGTTAAAGGGTCAAAATAATAAAATAATCATGAACTTCTGGCGATTACCAAACTCCATACTCTATATATTTGATTTATGTGCATTTTACATTTACACTGAAATGTAAAGACATATCTAATTATTTTGGAGAAGTTCTACAAACATTTCCTGCCATTTCATGTGTAATTATGCTTATATAACAGATAAAGAAATTAAATTCATAGTTCATAAATAAAAGGAAAGCATATAGATTAATATACTTACAGAGATGGAGTAAATAAGTGCAGCAATGCCCAGAGGTAAACAGCAGCACAGCATGGTAAAGATGGAGTAGGCCACGCACACACAACCACCTTGTGACAATGAGAGTGTGCTTGCATACAGTAGACTACATTCAGGTTATGCACACAGATAAACAGACCACCAAAGTTATGGTTCACCACAACAATATAAGCAACAATATAAGCAATCATAATTTAAACTGCAAAAACTTTTATACAAAACTACTAAGCATTTTAGACAATTTCCAATACTTTCACTCTCTCTGATGTGGTCAAAACATTATTTTATTATTATTTTCTTTTCGACCATGCAACGCATTGATGTTTTCAAAAAGATCACATTGCAATCAGGACTGACAATTGTATTCTGATAACAGTTCCTGTGTAATGCCTAAACACATCAGTGAGCAGAGGACGCCATTGAGCCAATTTTTAACTTTGTAGCTGTTTTTTCCCATCATTCTGCCAGTCACATTTCAGTTTTCACTGTTTTATCTAGCTTCAGCTGAATAGCTTCTTAAAAACATTTCACATGAATGAAAAGGATGTGAAAAGCAACAAGTCAAAGGCTATAGCTACATTGTCTAATGCGGGGGTCTCCAGCTCGTGGCCTGATTGGAGGTAGCTCGCCAAGACATACTTGACATATTGGCCATGAGTTTTTTTTTAATGATCCTGTTTCGTATTTTAATTATCATTAAACCCGTATTTGATTATCGCGATTTGAAAAACTCACAATAAATACTGCTCCGCTTTGATCAAAACGATTAAGAGTCTCGCGCATGCGCAACACACAGAGTAACGTCAGTTTCGTTTTGTGCGTACCACTCGCACACAGAGATCGGAGATCACATTCAGAAGCTCATAAACTTCTTATCAGTGCTGCCACGCGACTTTTATTAATCGATACTGAATCACTACTTTATATTTCTCAGCAATGAGGGGGTAAAATTGCTGTATTTTAAGTAACTAAACTCAGCTTCATTGTTTGTAGAGAGAGATGGACGCTTAGGCTACAATTCTCACATCTCTCTCTCTCTCTCAAAATGGCCATATTTGAGAAAAAACAATTCAAGTAGTTTGCATCACTGGATATCTCTCTCTCTCTCTCTCTCCTCTCTCTCTCTCTCTGTGCATCTGTGAATGGTAAACCCCGCCTACTTTGATTTGATTGGCCATCTCAGTCATTTTGACATTGACGAGCGCTCGCTGAGGCTTTGATCTGAACCAGCTATGTATAGCGATCACGCGCACATCCGTAGACTAGCGCAAGTTAATTCTAACACTTTAATAGTATTTATAGCTCCTAACAGGCTGTGTGACTATGAGACGTTATTACATCAAAATGTACGTCAGCATGCAGTTTTCCCTATTGCTCACGTGCCAGCGATTATCCCTTGCGTGCCACTGTAGGTTGCCGACCCCTGGTTCAGACCAATGCAAAAATCGGACCAAATTTTTTGTTGTAAATCTTAACCAGTCGATGGAAAATAGGCTACTTTGTTATCAGAAGTGTTGATATTTTTAGAATGCACATTAGCTTAGGTAGAACTGTTTATGGATGTTTATGGAAAATTGTATTTATCATTCTGACTCATTATATATATACAAAAAGATTTAAATGCTGAACTGTTATTTTATTTAAAAAATTGTCAAAACTTTATTTGAACATGTAGTAGCCTCCATGTCAGTAGATAACATGTTATAATTTGTTTAAGTTTAAAATCCGGCCATCATTTTTTAAATGTTGTTATTTCACTGTTTATGCGAAGAAAAAGTACATAGTGCTGCTAATTTTATTTGTTGGCTTTTGTCATAAAATGATGCTAAAATAATTTCAGTGTACTTTTTAAATATTTCCAGCACCTTTTAACAATGGCGTGTATAACAGTTTGGACTGATACATTATTTAAGAGATTTAAGTATGGGAATAATATGGGTAGCTCTCAGCCGCTTTCATTTTTTAAAAGTAGCTCCCAAATGAAATAAGGTTGGAGACCCCTGCTCTAATGCTTGCCTTAATCATACAAAATCCAAACAAATGTCGTGCTCATCTAAAGGCTTTGAGAAACAGCAGGGTGTCAGTCAGCTGGAGACAGAGAACAGAAAACATTGATACAGGTGTTTTTTAGTGTCTTTTAGTTTATTTTAGTGTATGTTTGACTGATACTGACAATTTTCACATGACAGATACAAATAAACTCTTAATACTACTAGCATGTCTGTGATGAATAGGCTGGAAATGAAAATAAATCAAGCACATGACAATATCGCAATCTAAATATGATAGCGTGATCTTTTCATGTCTTGTTTTAACTAGTTACTCAACACCAAAGCAAGTCTGAACAGTAAACTACTTCACGCAGAATGCAACAGTGTAATATTGTATGGATTCACTAGAGCTGACAGTAACATTTGGTTAAAGGGTTTCCATATGAGACTGATTCAGTACACTGCCATTGAAAGCCTTCCCTTCCAACATAATTTAATACAACCACTGACAGGATAAAAAACAATTTACATTCAAATGTTTTGGTAATCAATTTATAGTAAATGATATTAAAAAGACACATCTGGCATAAAAAATGGTATATGGATTTCCACCTTCCTCCTCTGGAGCAGATAGGCAGTGAAAACACAGAAAACCTTCGTATATCAGGTTCCTCGTCTTAAAAGAGAAATGGTTCCTCTGATAAACTAGCACATGGGATAAAGGCGGACCGCGTCCTCTGATTGGTTCAGGTCAGGTCAGCAGGTATTTAGCATTCACTGGCCTTTGCTGAAAAATAAAGTAATATCATATTTAAAAATATATAACAGATTTTATATGTTCATGATATGAAACACAATAATTTATCAAGTGGGGTCATATTTTTGTATTTTTCATATGACTTAAAAAAAATATTTATTTAAATGAATATAAATAATCTATATAAAATCTTATCTTTATTAATATATTTATTTTATCATGTTTATAAATTATTTTTTCCACTTTTTAATTATTATTATTATTATATTTAAATGTAAATGTATTTATAAATAAAATGATTTTATACATTTTTATATCATATTTTTCACTTTTGCATTAAATATGATCTTTAATAGGTGATATTTAATCATATGATCTTCATAGGTGATTTTTTTGAATGAAAATAATTAAATTATTTTATTTTTCCCCTTGATATCCACTTTTAATTCAGTATTAAATGTGTAATACTTATTTTTCTGTCGCAATGTCCTAATTCATAATTTAATTTGTTCATGCGAAGTTATCTGTCTGATATCAGAAAGTTGCAAAACTACAAAATATATATTTTTAGCAGCTTAATGAAAATTCAATGGAAAATTTCAAGGTCTGGAAGTTACAGCATGTCCATTGGACAATGAACTCTTTCATCTCAAAATATCAAAAGAAAATTTGACACCCCTTTGAATAATTTAAACCCCAGTTACAATACATGTTTTAATTCAATTCTAATTCCTTTGTTATTCACTATAAACAATGAGATACTGAATATATAATAAATATTTACATAGCACATCATTGTATCCTGTTTCTCCAACCCCACCCTCAGGGATCATGGAGTGTAAATACACCCAAGAGAGAAAGTATGACTCATCCTGGAAACCATGTGAGTGTTGCTGTGGAGACGGGCCATACGGGCCCACCACTGAGCACAGACCCACCGTATCCCACTGCATCATGGGGCACTGGCACAGCAATAACCAGCAGATGGATTTCACACGGCCATCAGACCACACAGGGTTATAGTGATGTAGTTTATAAGGGAACTTGAGGGGAGAGTGCTGATTTATACCAGCACTGTCTTCATGTTACTGGTTTATTGGTTGTAAAATGCACAGGTAGATGAAGACGGTCAAACCTGTGTCGTTGAGCATCGCTTGAGCGTTACTTCCTGTCCTCCTCCTGTCAAAAGATAGCTGTTAGAGCTACACAATCTCTATACTTTTATGCATATAAAAGTAAAAAAAATATATATATTGTAAAAGTTACAAATATATACTCTTTATACCTCTTGTCTTGGTTGAACTTGCATCTGCAGTGTCCACCTGCAATAATGGCAAAGGATGTTTTTAAACAGAGAGAATCGAAAATATATCAAGGTCACATTTAAACTCCAAATGCAAAGGGAAAAACATGAATTATAAGCGCACGAGCAAAAGTTATGGCTGTACTGTATATATCAGCATGCTTGAAAATTGCCAGTTTGACAGATTATGTAAATACATAATTTGTGCTTTCCACAGATTCAGGACCTGCTGTTCAAAATATGCACTCAAGCATCCATTACTAATTAAACTATTCAATAATTTAGAAGTTAATACTAAGTTAGTCTTGCGTAGCCAGACCTTCAGACTGACGGTCTGAGGTTGAGACTAATACTAAGTAAGTTACATTTTATTGACAGTTAAAATAAATAACAAATAGTTAAACAGTTTTAAACAAAACCAAAACAGAAACACTGCTAGACACTCAATAACGGTGTTTTGTTTCTTAATGACTCACTGAAAGTGGCTGAATGATTCAAAGAGTGCCTAACTTGCATGTTAAACACAGTATTGCCAGTTAAAATGAATAAAACTAGTTAAATAGTTCTAAACAAAGCCAAAAAGACTTGCTGCGACACACAGATGTTGGTTGAATGATTAAGTGAGTCAATATTAAGTAACTTACATTTTAGACACAACATTGAAATAAATTAAATAAATAAAAATTAAGTGGTTCTAAACAAAGCCAAAAGAGAACCAGTCCAAGACAGAGTAGCTGTGTTTTGTTTTATAATGATCCCGTGAAACCGGTTGAAGGATTCAATAATTCACTATTATAGACTGAACTTGATTTCTAACTAAATGAAGCACAGTAGTTGAACAAATCAGTTGAGAAAGCTATAATGACTGGCTCACAAAACACGCTCTCTTTAGTTCATTCTTTTTAGTACAAGATAAAAAGTAAATATAAAAATATATAGGCCTATAAACTATGAAATAATATATATATACTATATGGATAATACAATATAGCCTATATCACTACACTTTATATAGTCTAGACATATGTTACTCAGCTTGTCTGAACACAGATAAAATCTGAAATTTGTCAAATTGAAAAAGTCAATAACACACTCACTAAAAAGAATAGTGATGCCAATCAGACATAGAACTGCTGCCAAGATCAGACCTCCGACCCGAAGTCTGTGATAATCTGGTGTGAGACAGAACAATCAAAGAAAATTTGAAAGATGATCTTGAGAACCTCCTTATGATGGATTATGGATGGTAGGCTCAAATTATAAGATGTGTGGAACTAACCAAAAGAGAAGGGGTCATCCTCTGCTGCAAAGTCCAAACCAGAAAAAGCATTAAAAATGCATGTAACGTTGTGTAATACAATTTTATCAGAAGCATGAACACAGAAAAATACATTTGAAATCTCTTACGTGGCTGCTGACCTTCTGCCAACACAAGGGACAAAACTACAAAAGTAATATAGTATATTAGCAACATAGTATATTAGTGTGTGTTCGCAGGAGTTTATTGAGTTATTCATTTATATTTGTGGTCCATAAACTTAATGCACCTACAATGCATTTACAGTTTATTAAAGCTTAGTAAGACAACAAGCAATATATATATAAATATATATATATATATATATTAGACTGGCCTTTTATTGTGGCCAGCCTAAGGCACACCTGTGCAATAATCATGCTGTCTAATCAGCATCTTGATATGCCACACCTGTGAGGTGGATGGATTATCTCGGCAAAGGAGAAGTGCTCACTAACACAGATTTAGACAGATTTGTGAACAATATTTGATAGAAATAGGTCTTTTGTGTACATAGAAAAAGTCTTAGATCTTTGAGTTCAGCTCATGAAAAATGGGGACAAAAACAATAGTGTTGCGTTTATAATTTTGTTCAGTGTATTGTCTTGGTACAAAACTTACGTGTCAAGAGAACTAGTGCCAAAGTCTTCATCATGACAGTGTGGATTCAACCTGCAATACAAAATTAGGTTTGCCATGAACAAATAATAACATAGATGCACATGCTCTGTGTTAAATAAAAAATGTTTGCTATTTAATATCTTAATGCATGTTGTATTGTGCATGTTTGATTCTCCAGTCTATCATTAAATCTCAAAAATCTAATCGAAATGCATACATTTGCTTTTCTTTTTTTTAACCTTTAAATATGAGTTTTAAAACAATTCTGTTGATGCAATGACTTCTAAAGAGGCAAAATAATTGTTTCTGGGAGCATGTCAATTTGGTAATCTGGTACCACAATTGCTTTATGGCAGCAACAAAGAGATGGTTCTCACTGCAGAACACAAGATCCAGGGGGCGTGGTTGGATCCAGATCCAACTCCTCCCACCTTACATATACCTAAACCTACCCGTCTCCACCCCCTGATCCTTAAACCCACCCATCCTCACCCCTAAACCTACCATCTCCACCCCTTAGATGTGGATCCAACCCCGCCCCTGGATCTTTGTTCTGCAGTGAGTGGCTACTGGCAACAAATAGACATCTGCAGTGGCTATCCACTGTAATTACGTACTGTAGGGGGCTCCAAAGTGCCAAAACTACATACAGTTGCTTTAGTCAAAAAGTACTAAACTCTTCCACCTCTCAAACGACTTTCCTTTTTGCTAATGTCACCAAGCCCTCTTAATGTTTTAATTTCTCCACTCCAGATAGTAGACTTTAGGATCCATTAATTTTCAAAAGCTCTTCCCGACAATTTTCTTTTCTCACTGAATATCATTTTTTCTCTCTGACATAAGTCAGATTGACTAATGTAAAATGGATTGTTAATGTGAGCTTTTTCCAAGGAAAATAATACTTTTCAGATCGAAAAGCAGATCATGTATCTGTTGCGTACATAAGAGCTAATTCCCATAATGCTTTGCAATACACTCACTCGAATCCATTATGCTCTAAATATAACATGAATCCCCTTAATGCCTGAATTATTGTCCTCTGCCAGCTTCACATCAACAAATATGGGGTAAATCAAATGATCACAAACCCTGCCAATGCATCTGATCTGATTAAACATACTGTAGCAACAAATAGCAGCGCTGAGAACACAAAGCGGACCTGGATCAAATTTCAACAAAGGCCTGGAACATCTTAGCAACCAAACCTTCGCACACCAAACAAAACAACTGCCAGGAAACGCATCAAGACGCTAAAACCTTTCGTATAAAAGACGACCTTTGAGTACATTCTCAAAGTGCTAGGGATTTACGTGACCTGACAGATGTGGCTAGATGCTGACTTATGTCTACATCGTAATTAAAAGCGCACTGTGGAAACATGCTGGAGCACCATTTGAGCTTAGCTGGGTTTTTCCATTTCGTCTCTGAGAGACCGGAGGGAATGCTGTGCCCATCCCTACCAGCACGAGATGATGTAACAATCTCCACCTTCAGCTTCCAACCATGGTGGCAGAGAAGGGGGAAAATAATGGGCTCACCAGAGACATGCTGAGACAAATTAAAGTCCAGTATTTCAGGCCTTTCATCAGAGCAGCCTCGGTCAGCGTGAGCGGTGAACAAGGCAGCGGTTAATCTACAGCTTTTCAGAGAGGTTTAATAAATCCCTGTGTCTGTTTTATAACCCTTTTATCATGATCATGGATTATCTCATTTCCTCCTTCCTGTAAACACGCTCATGCCACATTTAGTTTTTTTTTGAGTGTCATGAAAATAGTTTATGGATTCAGTTTATTCATATAATACGTAGGCATACTTCATTTGATTAATCATGGAAGCCTGAGCAGTTTGTTTATGTAAATCAATTCAAATTAGATTCTTCATGAAGAACATAACATTTGCAAACAGGTGCTTGTCTGATGGTGCATCCATGTTTATTAAAGGAGTAGTCTACCAATTCTGTCATAATTTACTCATTCTAAAATATGGTTCCATACGTTTATGCTGTTATTTGTCTGTGTAACACAAACAGAGGATTTTTAAAGAATCTTCAACCTGCCCTGATGTCTATGCACTGTAAAATTCAGATTTCAGATATAGTTCAAAACTGTAGGCCTACTTTTATGTTAATGTTTTGTTCCTTTTTGTGGTGATGTTTAGTAACATTGCAAGTCGAAATGGCGACGCGTGACAGTCTCTTGTTTATTGTGAGTGAGTCATTCAATAATTTTTCAACGATTCCTTCAAAAACGCTGATTAGTTCATTTGTTGCTATAGGAACTGGTGTCACACCAAAGACTATGGTCACACTTGCAGTTACACAGTTAGTTTGTTTTCTTATTCGAGACAGACAGTTTGTTTTCTTGTTTTTGGGCCTTTAGTGTTTTTATTATAGTGACTGTTTCTGTAAGTTCAAGTTGCATAACCATTAGGTGACTTCAAGTGACCATAATTAGGGTATTATTAGCAAGATGCCGAATCATTCTCAACCGAGTCATGTATGTAATGCCGTGCACTTTTTGGAAACACTAATATATTGTAGGCTACCTGTTTGGATTCGTTTGAAACGATCTTCGTGACAAAGCAGACAACCTGTCTAAAATGTGAGAAGATTAACTTGCTTATTTAACTGTTGTATAAACAAAATATTACTAGCAACCACAACCAAGTTTTCTAGCAAAAAATAATACATTACTTTTTGAAGCGATAGGCCTGGATAAAAAACTGATTACTGAAAGACATTAGTCTATTGTTTTAAAGTTATTTTTCCAAGAGATAAAAAAAATCATAGGCTAACGTTATGCACTCTCATAACTTTCTGTAATGTCTGTTACATCCAATAAATTAAATAACAGACACATAGTTCTATATCCAGTACCAAGCTGTGCAAAGATAATTCTGCCAAGAATCTGGCAAGTGAAGCTGTCTTTGAAATGCTTTTTAAATCATGATACTGTGCAAAGAGCTGAGAGAAAAGCAGAGAGTGTTGTTTTCGGCTTGGACGGTCTGGACGTTTTGGCACCTCCAACGAGGCAGAATCCCCCAGGGTGCATGGAGATAATAATGAAAGTCTTGTGATAGGGCACGGTCACGTTGACTTGCCAGTGTGTGTGTGTGTGTGTGTGTGTGTGTGTGTGTGTGTGTGTGTGTGTGTGTGGGTGTGTGTGGTGTTGTGTGTGTGGTGTTGTGTGTGTTGTGTGTTGAGTGTGTGTGTGTGTGTGTGTGTGTGGTGTGTGTGTGTGTGATGTGGGTGTGTGTGTGTGTGTGCGTGTGTGTGTGTGTGTGTGTGTGTGTGTGTGTGTGTGTGTGTGTGTGTGTGTGTGTGTGTGTGTGTGTGTGTGTGTGTGTGTGTGTGTGTGTGTGTGTGTGTGTGTGTGTGTGTGTGTGTGTGTGTGTGTGTGTGTGTGTGTGTGTGTGTGTGTGTGTGTGTGTGTGTGTGTGTGTGTGTGTGTGTGTGTGTGTGTGTGTGTGTGTGTGTGTGTGTGTGTGTGTGAGTCATGAGAAAGAATGAGGAATTGTGTCCTACAGTGTTTAACATCACTTCCTCGTCTCACATTACAATCCGACCCTCTCATTTTCAATGTAATGCCTTGTTTCTTTCTTTGCTGTTGCCATGGTTCATTCTACGAACAATACTGTCTCTTAGCCCTTTTTGCTCCTCACTTGCGAAATTAAATCCTCACTCAGGAAATGAGAAATTTAAACAAGATATCTGAAAATATTGCTAACCCTCAGTGTCTGAGCAAAGTCAATACTTTAGTCTGAATACATGTATTGTGTCTGGTTTCAATTTAAAACACAAACCAACTTAAAATATCTTAAAATACCCTAATTATCATATTCTAATATCCAGTGAAATTGACCATCAATACATGATATATTTATTTTTCTTGTGTAAAGAAAGCTTATTTGCTTAATTTTGATATTTTACTGAAAATACTTAATTTCTTAATTTTCCTACTTGAATAAATAGGAAATAGTAGGAATAGTAAATGTAGGCGTTTTTAGATAATTATGGAAAACATGACAAAAATGCAATGAATGAGTTTCTCTGTCATTTTCTTTTTCTTTTTTTGTTTTGAAGTGTGAAAGGCGTTTTACTATTTTTAAGTGATCTAATTTATGATTGTGTGCTTTTGACTTGCTCCAGTAGGTAACCACCTACCCCGAACAACATAGAGACCTCCTAGCAACTACATGGCAACCTGCTAAACATCATTCAAAACCCCTTTGCAACATCCTGGCAACCCTAGCATCACAATGGTGAGTTGAATAAGGTGCAAAAACATCTCTGTCTGGATGATAATTTACTAGCAAACTTAAATTAATAAACAGACACTTATGCTGCCATCACGTGCTATCGGAATTGTTGGAAATTTGATGTAAACAGCCTCTCAAGTCGTATTTACTATTTGGAAATTCTGAAATAATTTGATCATTCGAAGCATATTCTATGTTTTATAAGCAGTGAAATAAGCATGTATTTGACTGAAATTCCAGAATTGTCAGCAAACTGCATGTATAGTGCGGTGAATGTGTATATGATTGTCAACCAATGGGATGCTACATTTGATTCTTTCTGACATTAAAGCACTTGAATACAACAAGCTCGTAATCACGACTTCATTAGTGGGAAATAGGACATTTCCGAAAGCACGTGAAGGCAGCATTAATGCCAGTCCTACACTTCTCTCCCATAATTATAGTTTTTATATTTAGGTCATGTCTACTGGTTTCTTGACCAAAGTCAAGTTATTTATAGTATCGCAATGTATTGAGGCTACAGAACGTAGCTAAATGCAGAATGACTTTAAAACCTTTTGGAGTTCAAGGTTAACTAAGAATACAATTTTGAATCTGCCTCATAAATACTGATGTGAGCAGCAAATTTGCATTTGATTGGCTGGAGAGGTGATCAATCTTCATCTTATGGACACGCCTCCTTCTCTGCACTAATTTGATCAGTCTAGTAATTATTGTGAGCAGCTGCTCGTGTGAAGGTCGGGTTTAAAGCCTATTTTTCTGGGATGAGTAGATGAGAGAGTTAAGTTAAAGCATCTATAAAATAGTGGAAAGATTTTCACTCTGTCAAATTAAACTGTAAAAAGAAAACAAAATACAAAACAAATCATGTATGTGTGTTTGTGTGTGTGTATAATGTGTTTGTGTGGTGTGTGTGTGTGCTATTTATATGTGTGACATTATGTGATACAAGGAGAAGGTGATTTATGAGGACATTTGTCAGTGCATAATTAAAATGCTTATAAAATCATACTGTGTGTGTGTGTGTGTGTGTGTGTGTGTTGTGTGTGTGTGTGTGTGTGTGTGATGTGTGTGTGACGTGTGTGTGTGTGTGTGCGTGTGTGCGTGTGCGTGTGTGCGTGTGTGCGTGTGTGTGAGTGATCAGTGCAGTTAAGTCACATTTGTTCTCACCTACTTTTTTCCTAACACCCCAACTCCATATAAGACAACTTGACACAATCACATGGCACACAAAGGATGCAAGCCATGTACACAGGAATCCAGACTGCAGCTATATTAGGAACAAAATTCCACCCCTGAGAACAGGCTGTGAACTTTGAAGTATTGTACAATTATACACTCCAGCACAAACACGCTGACAGATGCCCTTTAGCAACATAAGCACTTTATAATGTGTAAAAAAGTAAGTTCTAGTTCAGTAGTGTTTTCACAGATTCACTTATCCAGAATACTCTTCAATATACAAGTAGATTTGCATCGAAGTTTACTTCTGCTCTTCAGCTCCATGTGCTCAGAGTGACGCAGGAAGGAACAAGACATTCTGTTGAAATGAATCATCGTTACAAAAACACAATTCCGCCCTTTCCAGTGGTTAAAGTAGTGCTGTCTTTGTGCTCCCTTCAGCTAACAAAAAGCATGAGCAGATCATGCCCATACTTAAATCTTTTACAAAGTACAAATACATTTTAGGCCATTTTTAGTTAAGACATGGCCATGACAATCTAAATGTTACCCTTTCACACTTCACTTTTTCTCTTTTTGTCATGGAAAACTGGAACGCTGGACTCTCATTATAAAAGCTAAGAGGTAAACCAAACAAAACATGCTTTCAGACAGATGTTGGGCCGTCATGGTGCATCTCAAACTTTAAACACCATGTTAGACGTGTTTACTTCATTGAAGGACTGGATTTCATCCATGTTTTATACACAGCCAGCTCATGATTTAGGAAAATACACTCTTAAAAATAAAGCTTCCAAAAATGGGTTTTGCAGCAATGCAATAGAAGAAACATTTTGAGTTCCTCAAATAACCTTTCAAAGAAACAATTTTTTTTTGTATAAATGACATTTTATTAATTAAAAAAAACTTTTTACACTATAAAGAACTTTTCATGCAATTGAAATTCCATGGATTTTAATGGTTCTTTATGGAATCGTTTGCCAATAAAGAACCTTTGTTTTTAAGAGTGTACTCGCTAAACTTTGTCTGTAAAGCAAAGAATTCAGGTGCCTTTGATCTTTAAAAGTAGCAGTGATCCAGGACGCAGCTGCTTTCCAGAGTAACATTCCAGTTTCCTAATCACTGGGGGAAAACCAACTCATACAGTGAGGTCCAAAAGCCTGAGATCACATTGAAAAGCTGGATTTTATTCTTACTAAAACCAGCAAATACATGTAACATGGATTTGTTTTTTGTTTTCAGTTTAACCTAAAATGAAAAGGAAACGCTTAAACTGCGACACTGTGAACTCTTTCATACTGATGGCCAGAGGTTCTTGCTTTTATTAAAACGCAAGATGTTCTTGCATCATACTGGTGATATGATTATCATATTTTGCATGGAGCTCCAGTGCTGCTGTCATTAAAGCAAAAGGTAGAGGAGCCAAATACTATGAAATTCATATTTGTTTTAAGTTAGACTTCTTATATTGTTATGCTGACAACATGTAGTTTGTAAAATAAACTTAATACTAAAATAGTACTTAAATAGAAAATTGCATAATAGTAGTGGTCTCAAATTTGTGGACACCACTGTGCTACTCAGATAATATCTGATTATCTATCTGTCTTTATGTATATTTTAAGTTTATATTTACGTTTTTAGAATAGAAACTTATTAGATACTAATAAGTTATTAGTATTAGATTCTTGTTAGTACTTTAAATTGTAATGTTAAACAGACTGGATACAAAGATTCCCCATTATACACCATGTAAAGTATGAACACAAAACACCTTAATATATCTAAAAATACCCAAATTATCAAATTTTAATATCCAGTGAAATTGACCATCAATGTACCGTAACATATGTATCACTATATAAACATTAAAATGGTATCCGAACTGATTACTCACCCTTTTCAAGGAGAAAGAATGTAAAATGTTGAGGATTGAAACGTGGTTGTGAAGGAACCACCCGTAAAGATCTGATCTAGACAGACTAAAAGCAACACCCTACACCATCCGCTCAACAGGTTGGCTCAGTCCTGAGTGGGTTGAGTTTTGAATGAAGGATCTGTTCTCTGGGAGAGCAACTCCGATAGTTTTTAGTTTGTCATGCACGCTCAGGCTGAATTTATTCTGGGGCGTGAACACAATGATCCAACAGAAGTAGAGGAATAGTTTGTAGTTTGTAAAGGTTATAAAACAAGTGTTAATGTAAAGTTTTCAGTATTGATTTTTCACAGGTGTTTTACTTTGATCTACACATTGTATTGTGTTTTGTTTTAGGGTTGGAGGAAATGTGCGTAAACGTAATGGAAAAGTTACTGGTAATTTTATGCCTGGACATTATCATTCTATTGATTTCAATGTATGCAACATTGAGAAACAAGTCAAATAAATATTCAAATTAAGCACATTTATTTATTTAAAATCTTCTCTCTATATTTTAATCATGCATTTCAGCATTTGATTGTACTTTGATTCCTACTACAAAAGGAAAAAAAGTTGACTTTCATCTAGCACAAGACGAGCCAGTGTTTTAACATCTCTCATCCAAAAAAAATCAATTCAGTCATAAAAAATGACAACACAAGCAATGTTGCAGGCCCATAACTGAGAATCTTTATTAAACCGCCACTTTGAGAGATTGCTAAAATTATAGAATAATTCTACAAATTCAAAATAACAGCAGCTCAGTTTTTTGGGGCAGGGACTGTGATTAATGCATAAATTAAATGGTTGAAAAATATAGAAATAATGGAAAATCTACAATAAAATTAAGTACAGGTGAGAAGCCATCAGCAGTTTCTAGACAGAAAACAAAAACAGTCTTCTACTCAATCAAAAATCCAATGGAAAGTTTCTGCAGATTAAGTCCCCGATCTTTAAATTTTGCTTGCGTCTTCATCATGCCTATGTCAAACGAGATGCAGTAATTATAGCATTTTTCTCTATTAATCATAAATAATATTTTGATTCCAAAATGTACATGCTTTTACGTGAATATAACAGTGAGAACAGGTGACCTACTTTCTTTTTGGTTTGCACTGCCCCCCTGTGAAGAGAACAATCTGTTACTCTTTCTGCATATAATGTCAAACATGCGGTTTTTGTTAGGTAGAAAATGCTTGAGTAAAAATGGAGAGCTACTCACAACACAGAACTCCAACCCCTCCGGCTACAAGCAGAGCTGCAAAGACCAAGCCCCCGATCCTCAGCGCCTCATAGTCTAAAAACAGAAGCATTTTAAGACTGCTTAATCTAGCTTAAAAATACTTTCACAATGATATATTATCATACATTTATATTTATTATATTTATATATGTATTATAAACACATGTAATAGATGTTATATTATTAGGATCTCAGGAGCATCTGAGCACTTACTGTAAACGAAAGGATCTGAAAAGGCAAAAAAGGGACGAACGTTAGATTGCTCTTGAAAATAGACAAAAATTCATGCCAGAAAATTAATGTTCTTAACGCTTGAGACTGATATGTTCAAAAGTTGAATAGCATTATGGTTGAATAAAAACAAAGAAACTCTTTTGACTTACTTGCTTCAGCTTGACCGAAGAGTGTCAAGAAGACTATAAATGAAAATCAAGATTTGTGAAAAATCATACACAAAAAAGAAAATACCTCATGACATTACCAAACTAATAAACTATCAGACAATTGGAGAAAATGTTATACACTCTAAATATTCCAGTATTTTTTTTCAAGATTTAGAATAACAATTTATTTATTTTTTTCTGTAAAAGAAACAAGCTATTTCAGTTAAAAAATAAAACCTTGATTTCTGTATATTCTAAAGTATACTGTGCACATATATTGTAATGAGAACTTAACTTTGTTTTTAATGATTTAAAAAGCTATTATTTTTTCTTCCATCGAATCATTAAGTCCTAGTATACTGTAAATGCGGATAGCACGTCTTTGAAGGCTTGACCTTCAGGCCCAAGGGCACAGGTCTGTCTGTGACCTTTACTGTGTACATATAGTCATGACTCACCTGTAAGAAGAACTAGTTCTGTGAGCTGGCTCATTTTTACCCCTCCTGATCAAAGACACACACACACACACACACACACACACACACACACACACACACACACACACACACACACACACACACACACACACACACACACACACACACACACACACACACACACACACACACACACACACACACACACACACACACACACACACACACACACACACACACACACACACACACACACACACACACACACACACACACACACACACACACACACACACACACACTCAATCAGACAAGATATTTGTGTCTTACAGTAATATTTTACTCAAAATTGAACTACAGTTTACTGAAAATGCCTCATGTTATTTGAAACCCAATATAATGACAGTAAATGAGGACTGGTGTTCCAAAATGACATATGAATTCATATGCCTTCATATGAATTTTGAAAGTCATTTGAAGCCATTCTGAAGCTGCACTAGCTCTCTCTTTGCGATCATGAGTTCATAGCAATGTCAAACGTAACTATGTTCAATATGTGAACAAATCTTTTGATTCATATCTTTTTAACAAATCAGTTGATTCTGCTCACACGACAGTTTTTGGTTCAGTCTGATTCAGTTCTCTTAAACTCACTAAGTGAATCATCTGGTCAGTACACCGAAGTGGTAGATTTTAAGTCAATGACAACTTAAATTTAGGTCTATTTCTTGCATAAAGCTTTCATATGACTTAAGAAAACCATCCACAAGTCAAGCAGACTGCTTTTTAATGCTTTTATGCATCATTTTGGAGCTTAAAGCTCCAATCCCCAATTCAGCTTCATTATATTGAATTCATTATATCATTATAAGTGTCCAAGATTTCTTTAAAAACACCAACAAATAAAGTCACGCAGGTTTGGAACATCATGAGAGTGAGGAAAAGATGACAACTGATGACAAAAAACTGTTTTGTTCATTTTCCCCTATTAAACAGATTTATTTTGAAATAACTGATCAGTATACATCAGCATAATGTCTGATAATAATGTTGGCTACTTGCAGCACATACAATTAGATGGAATCTGTTCCGTTCCCATGTACAGGTCAACAGTGAGACGAGGAATGTTTGTTAAGAAACTCCAGCTGTAAGTGCAGCTGAGAGAAATCAGCACTCGTGTTTTGAAAGTAAACAGAAAGCGTGGGTCGACGCAGTCGGGACGCAGCACGTCCCAGGACACTGCTGGTGTACCCTTGAATGCCTGGAGGTGTTTTGGAAAGTTTGCCCTCGCACCTCCTCTGGTTATAGAATCGTCTGGAAATGCTTTGGGTTTGTAGTTCAGCACTTTCTGGATCTCACTGACCACACATGGGCCCTGAAGTCTGGATGCCATTTTTGTTCACTCAAGAATGAAAATTCTGACATTGATCTCACCCTCAAGTTTTCATTTTTGCATGAATTATCCTTTTAAACAAAGCTTTCTAGGGAATGTTTACAGGACTTTCATGTAAAACAGTTCTCGAAAAGTCCACATATCCAAAATGGCAGGTGTGAGGTCACCTTCATGTATCGACCTGATTCTAAGACAGAGTCTTTATCTAATCCCTGTTAATTTTTACTTAAACGAACAACTACGTGCTCGGATTATGCATTAAATCACAAACGGCAATGAATCAAACATTAATGAAGAGTTTCCAAAGATCCACACTGGCATGCAAGATAAGTAAATACTATTAAAGGAAGTAGTTCTTCATTGCATCGTTCCCATGTCACATTTAGCACAATCCAATATATCAGAAGAGCCTGATCTTACCTTAGCAGAGGAACTGGTGGCTCTCTGAGCAGTAGATGTTGGATGAGGCTCCTCAGGTGGGATGATCTCACAACCTTTCTGTCTTTTCTATAACCTTTAAAAAACACTCCTCCTCACTGTATACACATAAACACAGCACAGCATATCCGATCGATGCATGTTGGGTGTGTGCATCATCACGTCATCCTGTCCACTGTTTTGCCCAAAACATGACCTGCGTGTTGATGAATTACACACAGCTTAAAAGTTGTTTAAGATGGAGGCTGACATGAGTACACCTACAAAGCAGTGTCCTTTAAATGTTCTTTACTATAGGCATTGAAGCTGATGCCCTTTACCCAACACTCACCAGTATGTGACACTGTGCGCAGAAGTGAGCATCACTCTGAAGGGCAGAGCACATTACATGAACACTTTGAAGGGTGCAAGGCATTACTGTCTCTCTGTTTGGTTCAACCTATAGAAGGACATACATCATTGGCACTTGATCTTGAATTAGAATGTTACCTTAATAAGGTAGCAGCAAAATTTATGTTTAGACAAATTTTTAAAAACTATTTTCAGAAAATATTGTTTCACTTTAAATAATAATAATAAAAAAACAGGAAAATGTAGGAATATAACAAATATTAATAATAGTTATACAATATATATTTATATATAAAATACATATTATATATATTGTATAAATCATTTTACAGAATATGTAATTATATATATAACATATTATGCATGTCAAACAAATAAATATAAATAAAAAAATTATAATAATGTTATACATTATAAAATATATTAATATTTTGCAATATATTGTATATAAATAAATATGTATGTGTGTGTAGAAAGAGACAAGATATATGTGAGATTTTTTTACATTTCTGAATACATTTTGTTATTAAATTTATGGAAAAAATATATATTAAATATTGTAAAGAACAATATTATCTTATCAATATACACATGTGTGTGTGTGTGTGTGTGCGTATGTATAAAGGTCATATATTAAGTCATTTTGATTGTATATTTGGCAGCTTGAAAAAATTATTATACCTAGATGTATATCATATAGTTGTGGTAGTCTCTAGAATGGCTTCAAGTCAAGTAATCAAGTAACCAAAGCAGTGGTTATAAGCAAAGTAATGTCACTTTTTTAAGTGTGTGCTTGAGAAATCATCCTAATAAGTGCAAAGAACATTTTGTGAAATTTTGTAGTGTTTTACATTTTTTTATTTTTTTTACAGTACCAATTACATTCATGCACATAGAGAACAAAAATCTGCCCTACTGCACATTACAGAATAAATGATATGTCCTAACCGCAGTATTTAAGCCTGTATAGGCAGTCAGGGAGGAGCTGCTCTCTGGGGTATCTCGAGCAAACACACGAATCAAGAGCAGTCAACTGAAAAATGACACGCAGAAACTCTCAGCTTATGTGACTCTTTCAGCATTATTTTGCTGTGATGATGGCCCAAATGCTGTTAAATTTTTTTTTTTACTAAATATTAAAAAAATGTAACATACCAAGACTTACAAAATATAAAGATATAAATCTGCTGACTGATTTGAGCATAACATGTTAAGTTTAGGATGACTTTTCTGAATATTTTAAGATCTGGTTATAAATAATGTTAAAATTCTCCATGAAAAACTATTATCTGTCAGGGGTCTTAGAAACACCTTTAGTAAATGCAATGAATTTTCACATTTTATTTTTTTTAGTTGGTGTACATCGTAGAAATACACACCTGCCACTTGTTGATTTCTATTCGTTTTATTGTATTATTCTAAAATGTATTTATACCGAGGTCAAACTGACACCAAACAAAAGTCTATACAAGATAATCACCTTTATGAAAAGAACATGCTGATAAAACAGAGAGTAGAAGCCTCAATAACATCTGTCTACTGGGTTTTGATAAGGTCAGTGGAACATATTACAAGAATTTGAAACGAAAATAATAGGCTAATTCAATTGCTATGATTATTTTTACACAAACAGCATTGAAGTCTCTCGTGAGAACAGAAAGCATTAAAATAAAGTCAAAATTAAACCAAAAATAACTAAATAAATGTTTTAGATTTGACTGTCTAATCTAAATTTGAAATGCTCTCATCTACATTTCAGATGTTTACAAGGACGTTTACATTTTCAATTGATTTGAGCACATTCTGAAAATATCCTACAACATTGAACTTAAGCGTGACTGAGCTAAAGCAGACGGTTGTTGTGTGCTGTAATGTGACTTCTTGAGTGTTTACGAATGCCAGAGCACATATGCAAATTGGCAAAGCTTCAAAACAGGCTTAAATTCACAGTTTCTGAGCCCTTAAAACTTAGTCTAAATGCTCATGGACTGATATCTACTATGAAAGTGAATAGAAACACGGCCGTTCCAGGGTGCAGTGAACCACCTGTGTCAATATTGACCCATCTACTGTTGATCTGCTCAACGCAACCCAAAAGCCTGATTTGTGTGCTGTGAATTTTGCCATTTAGCCTCTTAAAGCAGTATAAAATGAATTTAAATCAGTCAGACTTGTGCGTGATTTACATTACATTGAAAATAAAAACAACTAACTAAAATAAATGCATATTGTAAGCAGCATGACCATGACAAGGAGTACATGACTATTCATTAAACAGCAGATCCATGATTAAATAACCCAATCTTTGTATTTGTATGAGAAACATTAATGAAAGGTGGAGTTGCTTGATGCTTAAAGCAGATTCGCCAATAGAACATATTACTGGATCACATATCCCTGAGATTTTAGTTTAAATTAGGGTTGGTTGTTGAAATATAGTTATGATAGTAACTTAAAATATTTCTCTATGACCAAAAAAAATAAGATTTTGAACCAGGAACAAGAGAAACTAAAACATCATTGGCTGTGAACAGAGAAGTGAAGACGCCCTCTACTGGACAAGACACAGGCCTTCATTCAAATCTAGAGAAACTATTTGTGTGTTGTATATAACATAGATTATATCACGATGGTTTGTGCTATGTTATTATTAGCCCTTCAAATCTGCATTTGCTCATAAGGAGCATGTGAGGGGTTTCATATTGCTTAGATTGTGGTTAGTGCACGTCATCTTGGATTCCACCCACTGACCCTAAAAACGCAGAACAAGACCACACGTCAGAAACTATCTGTCTGGATCTCTTCATATATTCCAGTGAGTAAAACATTTAGAATCTAATGTGCAAAGTACATGAGAAATGAGAAACTTACTGAAGCAATGCTGTACTTTCTCGGATCTTTTCAACAGGACATAAGCCACAACGATGGTTATGAGGGCAGCTAAAAATCCTCCAATCACGTATCCAATGAGCTTAGCATAGTAGGAATCATTCTCTGAAAGAAACCCAGAGAGAGAGACTTGAAGACAAGTGTCTGTTCACATTGACACACGCTTTATATTGCTAGTAACATACCGTACACATAAAGGTGTCCGATTTTGTCATCTGCATCATTGACTTTGCACAAAAAAATAGTGCCATTGTCATCTTCTGATGTTCCAGCGACTTCCCAAGCAGCTACTTCTCCACCAGATTTTCTATGACAGTAGGCTTTCATTGACTGAAGAAAAGAGGAAGATTAATGGTTTAATAGCATTTAATACACTATGATTTTACAATTGAGAAATGAAAATAACTCTATTTCTTAAACAATTGTTAAAAAATATATATTAGATTTTATAGTCATATATACATATTATGTAAAAAACATATACAAAATCATGTTAAAATGTTATTAAATATAAAATTTTGATGATGAAAACATACATAAAAATGAAATTATTAACAAATATTAAAATCAAATTAATAAAAATTTAATATGTATTTTTTTATTTCACTTAAAAATGACACCTTCCATAAATGTATGACACCAAGGAAATGGCAGTAAATGATATTTTCTTACACAATGTGTTGTGTTCAGCAGTTTTGTTAAGCTCATCCATTTACACTTGTCATTGTAGAAAAATGAAATATTTTTTCTTTGACTTGTTTATTTCATATGTTTGTATGTATGTATCAATAACTACAAATTATAAAAAAAAATACAGTTTAGACTTTCTTGAGGTTAGTTCGGAATAATTGTAATGATTTTGACAATTTTCTGAAGCTAAAATAAATAAATAAGTAAATAAATAGTTTTGAGCCTTATTTTGTATAATTTTCATGGAAGGTAATTTAAAAAGTATCCTTGGATGCACAATATGAATATACTCTCTTAAAGATAAAGACTCTTTTTGCCATTGATAGTTTCATGAAGAACTTTCAACTTTTCCAGAATCTTTCTATTCCACAAAAGGCTCTTTATAACGGAAAAAGTTCTATAGATTATTAAAATGTTTTTTACATCAAGAAGAAAAAGGTTCTTTTAAGAACTGATCACTGAAATGCTCTTTGGAGAATCAAAAATTGTTCTTCTATTGCACTGCTATGGAAGCCTTTATTTTTAAGAGTGTAAGCAAAGTCTGGCTACTTTATCATCTGGTTTTGATCGTTAAATACTCCATTTGTGTTGTGTCCTAGTTTTGATGATTCTGAAATATTGAAGAGTGTCATATTGGTAGGTTTGTCCAATCTCGACTGCTAGTGTACAGTATGTGCACCACAATAGTTTAAAGAGAAGTCACCTGAGCAGGCAAGTACTTGGTTTGGTCTCCTGGACAAGACACATAATCATTGACCTTTGAACCCATAATGTAAAACTGGATTTTACGCCCATTCAATCCACCAACACCACATTCAAAGGTGACAGTTTTTCCGGTTTCCGTGGTCAAATTCTGAGGAACTATGAAGTGATTCAGGCCTAAAGCAGAGCAGAGAAGCAAAGGCATAAGGAGGAGGCTTTCACTCATTTGACTAAGAAATGATGAACTTGACTATTCTAATGACCACACCTGTACACAAACTAGTCAATAAAGTCCAAATATAAACAACAAATCTGGTTAAAGTGGGAATGGTTAAATACTCTCTTTTCGAGCCATTGAAAAATACATCAAATTGAAACATCCTTCTTTACCAATAGCTGTTTGTATTGTTCTATTAAACGCAACAGCATATTGAACTTAAGTTTAAAAGTCGAGGAACGTGAAGTATCAACTGTAAGCATTCAAATGAAATCTAAAAACAGACCTTTTGTAAGCGAAGCAAACTGTAGCACTAAAATCAGAAGCCACATGAGATGGACAGCGCTTTGGGTCTTCATCCTTCTCATTTCATCAGTCGTCACAGGGCCAAGAAAAGTCCTCTCTGCCGGACCAGTCCCTCGGGCGATATCTCAGTAGCGGAGCGGATGAGAGCTGTGCTCTTTCTCAGTAGACACTGCGCTGGAAAACACCCTGTCGGATGGAGGATGATCATTTGCAAGGACCTCTTCCAAGAAAGTTTTAGGCTGGGCTGGGACATACCCTGTACCAACCTTTCCAGCCATGCGCGTCACTCTCTTTACACTTCCTTGTGTGCTCAGCACTGCTTTCTTTATGCTTTCCCTTCCTCCTAGCATGAACTGCCATTTGAGTATAAGGCATTTTACTGTCAAAACTCAAATTTACATCTGCCAGAAAGACACACTTTTTCCACCCAGCAATGGTTCCATGGATCCCAGGTAGTTTTTATCAATGAAGGAGTTATCTTGCACGCATTCAGATTTGATAAGTGTTGCATTCATTTGTACAAACATTTAATAAAGATGAAACAGAATTAAAAAAAATATATATATAATAATAAGAGTCTAACATTAGAGCTGTTAACAGGATTGCAATAACTAAAATGCACATGACCTTATTATCATTAGTTAGTATTACTTCTACTACTGCATTAATAATAATATTAATAATAATAAAGCAATTAAGCAAAGCTATATATATATGTCAAGTTTCTAAAGCACAAAATAACTTAAAAATAACTAAACTATAAATAAAATGAATTTTATAGTTGTATATACTTCAATTTGTAATATATAAATATGTTATTTATTTATATATAGCGCAAAAAAAGTAACCACAAATGAATAGATTTTTTATTACAATAAAAAATGTATTACTTTATTTATGAGTGTGTGTGTGTGTGTGTGTGTATGTGTATATATATAATATATATATATATATACATACTATAGTCTTTATTTCAACATTTAAAAGTCATAGGTGTAGCACATGTATTTGGTTGAAAAGAACTAAAATAAAAAGTAGTGAGATTACTATATATCAAAAGTCAGAATTTCTGTATTGTACATATATTCATAACAATTTCATGAACATGAAAACAGAAAATAAGCACATTTATAGAATAAAAGCTATATGCGGTTTGAGTTTTATTGTTGTCATATTCAACAGTCCTAAAGAGCTACCAAATTATTACATAATGTTACTCAGAAGGTTATGGTACAAAATCTGGATAACAATATAGCAGCTTAACATACAATTAGACATACAATTGAATTAAACAGTGCATCGCATAAGGAAGCTATTCATATGTACAACATTATAAGCAACAATACTGACTGCTACAGCGATGAGTTTATTCATACTGCTTTCTAAACCAGTCTTTGGTTTGTATCTTTACATTTAGTGCTCGTCACATCAATGCTTAACCCATCTTTCAAGAAAATAGAAGAGAAAATAAAATATATTACATGTAAAACACATGAAAATGAGGTTTTCATGAAACATTTTCAAATGTCACCGTTCTGGCCATTTCAATTTATAAAACCTATTTAATCATAGCACATTTTACAAAGGCCTGTATTATTCGGCTGTATTATTATAAGTTCATGTATTGCAGATTTGACATGTATCATACTGTACTGTACCTGTGCCACTAGTAAACAAAATTGAGATAAATACTGTAGATTGATATAAAGTCCTTGTCAGATTTAGGATTGTGCTAAAAAGAAATGGTATTTTTTTGGTTGTATGGTGCTGTCTGGAGACTGTATTATGCCTTTTTGTATAGCATTTTATTATTTAAAATAACAGAAAAATTAGCTAAAAATGGATTTAATTTGTTTTATATCATACATTCTGTACAAACCTGTAATAAAGTAGGATAAAAATACCCTATACTCTAAAAATATACATTTTTCATTTACGTTTTTGTGTCGGGAAATAATACAATATATATATTAGTGCTGTCAATCGAATAAGTTTTTGTTTACTTAATATATGTATGTGCACTGTGTATATTTATTATGTATAAATAAATACACACACATACAGTATATTATAGATATTTAAATTGATATACATTATATATTTCTATTTTTATAGTATATATAAATATATTTAATATATAAACATAACATATTTTTCTCATATATATATATACACACATGCATGTGTTTGTATTTAAATATACTGTACATTATAAATACACACAGTGTACACACATATTATGTAAACAAAACTTTTATTTTAGATGCGATTATCGTTTGATAGCACTAATATATATATATATAATGAGTGTTTTTGGGTTCAATCAATATTGCTAATTTGATTACCCTTATCTTATTATACTGTATTTTGGTAGATTTTCAGAGAAAAATTGCATATTCTATGTTAATAACACATGCTATGTTCATAAACATATTTACCCAAAGTACAGCATCAGAAATGGTTCTTGGCCTCCGTGAGTCGGATATTGTCCTTGGGACAGGTTGATCATCATAAAACATCTGATCAACACTAGATGTCTGATCTCAGACTGATCCGAGCAACACATCTGACCTCAACAGGCAACATTTCAGTCTCATATTAAACATTTTTCCACTCTGAATGGCTATGGTGTGACCGCCCGTGCCATTTTGTGTACTCCTGGGGAGTTTTCATACATCTATGGAGGCAAACATGAGAGGAAGTTTGCTTTTATGTTATATAGATATGCTGTTGAAGTGTGATTGTGCATCACTCACCCTCATGGCTGTGGATATCCAGGGCAGAAAGCGTGACACGCGCGTGTAGACACCAGGCTTTTTGGCCATGGCACAGCCGGTGCCCCAGCTCACCACCCCAAACAAACGATAGCGGCTGGTCTTAGACAGGACATCTGCAGCTACGAAAGGACCACCACTGTCCCCCTGACATCATATGAGAGACAGTATCTCATATCACTTCATTATTCCACACAGCCACATCATGCACACTAGTTAATGAATGTCGCCCTCTAGTGGACATGTGCTGCTCTGTCCACTGGACTGATGATGTCAGAGCTGAGTGGCAGATACCTGGCAGGAGTCGGTTCCTCCTTTCTCATAACCGGCACAGAACATGGTGGTTGTGACCTGGTTGTCATAATAATCCGGGCTATTGCACACTGCATCGCTGATGATGGGCACGTGGGCTTCTTGAAGGACGTTGGCTTGAGTGCCTTCAAGAAATCAAGTGGTGTGAAGGAGGGTGAAACTGAAACTTTTCTGAAAGTCTCTAGAATCCTTTAAGGCATATTCATGCTTTTTCAAACTAATGTCTACTGCTGACTTCGTGTCATGTTGGAATTATCATATTTAAAAAACTGTACACAACCCAAAATTAAAATGGTGCCATCATTTACTCACCCTCACTTCGTTCCAAATCTGTATGACTTTCTTTTTTTGGTGGAACATAAAAGAAGTTACTTTGAAGAATGTTGAAAATATAAAGTCAAACAGGTTTGGAATGAGTAAATGAAGTCAGAATTTTACTTTTTGGGTGCCTTTAAAAGCATTGTAATTTGTTACAAAATTACATTACTATTATACAAAGCAATTAATCAGTGTGTTGCATTGTCCCTTTTTATGGAAAGTAACTTTTGCTTTAGTTTTTCTCACTGTTGGGATATAACAATAAAAAAAATGTGAATTTTGTTTAATTTCCAGCTAACAGGAAATATTCTCAGAAATTAGCTTTTTGCTAAATTTTCAAACAATTATGAACATTTCTTCAAAATAGGTCTTTAATAACATTCTCTATTAGCACAACAACGTGATTTATGCATCATTAATGGAACTTTTTTTTCCTGAAATATTTTACTTGGATGTTCGTCTAAGGTTTTTTAAACGTTATACTTGTCAGATTGTTCAGTCAACATTCCCATAATGTTGCAAAATAATAATCCTTTAATGTTTTTGCTAATGCATAGCCAATTATTTTTTTATTCAAATATTGTTTGACGTTTTGAACATTAAGAGAACATAAAAAAATAAAAATACATGTCATAACTTATTGGAATTAAGTTAAAATATGTGTTTGTTAGCTGGGAATGTATAACTGACAAAGATCAGATAATTCATGCATGATTCGCACCAACAAGTTTTCCATTTGTAATTCAGTTGCAAATTAGCAATTTTTATGTGCACTTCTTCTCTTGAATATGATCTTTCTGACATGACATGAATGCAGCCAATTTATTACATGCTGTCAATTACAACACAGACAATAATACATGACCCTCAGTGTTTATGAACACACAGGAAATGTGTTTACGGTAAATGAAGGCTCAGCAGGTAAGTGGACAGTCATGAATAAACATTTAAAGCATGCAACTTTTCCAAAAAATAACTATATTTTGTACAATTTCCTAAAAGTATAGCCATCACAACTGAAATACGCTAGAATGATAATGATGCAGTGCTATTTAGTATGATATACTATCATAGTATTTATTTCAAAGAGGCTTTTCTTATTCTTCTTTTTGATGTTTATTTTTATTTATTTATATAATTTCTTAAAATCTTATAATATTAAATTTTCTGTATTTTTTTATCTAATATTTACAGTATATTTTACTTTATTTATTGTATTATTTTAATTAGCACAATTTTAATTAATCTTGTGGAAAAAGTGCACTGTAGCATACTTTATAAAAGAGTACATATTATGGAAAAAATATACTTTAAAAGAAAATACTTAAGTGTGAATTGAATGTAATGTTTCAGACCCTTGCATGCTATTTACAACCCGAATTCTGGAAATGTTGAGACGTTTTATTTTTAATCTGAATAAAATTAAAACTAAAATAATTGAAAATCACATGAGCCAATGTTTTATTCTCAATAGAACACAGACAACATAACTGTTTAAACTGAGAAATTGTAAACATTTTATGCACAAAATGAGCTCATTTCAAATATGATGCCTGCCTCAGGTCTCAAAATAGTTGGGACGGGGGCATGTTTACCATGGTGTAGTATCTCCTCTTCTTTTCAAAACAGTTTGAAGACGTCTTGGCATCGAGGATATGCGTTTCTGGAGTCTTGGTGTTGGAATTTGGTCCCATTCTTGCCTGATATAGGTTTCCAGCTGCTGAAGAGTTTGTGGTGGTCTTTGACGCATTTTTTGTTTAATGATGCGCCAAATTTTCTCTATAGGTGAAAGATCTGGACTGCAGGCAGGCCAATTCAGCACCTGGACTCTTCTACTACGAAGCCATGCTGTTGTAATAGCTGTAGTATGTGGTTTTGCATTGTCCTGCTGAAATAGACGTCATCTGGAGGGGAGCATATGTTGCTCTAAAACCTTTATATATCTTTCAGCATTCATAGTACCTTCCAAAACATGCAAGCTACCCCTACTGTATGCACTTATGCACCCCCATACCATCAGAGATGCTGGCTTTTGAACTGAACGCTGATGACACGCTGGAAGATCTCCCTCCTCTTTAGCCCGGAGGACACTGCGTCCGTGATTTCCAACAAGAATGTAAGTCGCTTTGGATAAAAGTGTCTGCTAAATGAATAAATGTAAATGTAAAATTTGGACTCGTCTGACCATAGAACACTTTTCCACTTGAAACATTCTATTTTAAATGAGCCTTGGTCCACAGGACACGACGGAGCTTCTGGACCATGTTTACCTATGGCTTCCTTTTTGCAGGATAGAGCTTTAGTTGGCATCTGCAGATGGCGCGGCGGATTGTGTTTACGGACAGTGGTTTCTGGAAGTATTCCTGGGCCCATTTAGTAATGTCAATGACATAATCATGCCTATGAGTGATGCAGTGTCATCTGAGAGCCCGAAGACCACAGGCATCCAACAAAGGTCTTCGGCCTTGTCCCTTATGCACAGAGATATCTCCAGTTTCTCTGAATCTTTTGAATATATTATGGACTGTAGATGATGAGATTTGCAAAGCCTCCACAATCTTTTTACGCACTCTTTCACAGATTTGAGAGCCTCTGCCCATCTTTACTTCTGAGAGACTCTGCCTCTCTATGACATCCCTGATGTCAATTAACTGAATTAGTTGCTAGATCTTCTCCCAGCAGAATCTTTTCAAAATGTCTTGCTTTTTCAGACCTTTGTTGCCCCATGCCAACTTTTTTGAGACGTGTAGCAGGCATCAAATTTGAAATGAGCTCATTTAGTGGATAAAAGTGTAACATTTCTCAGTTTAAACATTTGTTATGTTCTCTGTGTTCTATTGTGAAAAAAATATTGGCTTATGTGATTTGAAAGTCTCTGTTTTCATTTTATTAAAAAAAACATCCCAACATTCCCAACAAATCGGGTTTTAAAATTTTACTCAAATTTTGTTATAGCTTAAATTTATATTAAATGCAGTTCATTTAACTTAAAAGTGCTTTTTTGAGCCACCTAAGTTGGACTTTTTTATATTTAATTTTATAATCACTTCTATTGTCTTTGTGTACTTTCTAATATACTTTAATGCCATTTTTTACTTGTATGTCATGTTTTTAAATACTTGTAAATACACATTTCTAATAAAGTTGCAATTTGGAACATTTACATTTTTTTTTTTTTTTATTGAAAAGCTACATATTTGGACAAAAATTGTTTGTATGTTAGTCAACACATCAAAATAAGTGTACTTCTTTATTCCTTGATGAAATATTATTAAAACAATGATTCAAATGTATTTTAAAGTTAAACTTTTAATTTGACAGCATTATAAAGTGCACTTTTTAAAGTGTGCTAAGAAAAAAAATCATGAAAGTGCACTCTCTTTTAATACACTTAAGTAGCATTTTATTTCCTTTAATATTATATTAAATATATAATATATTAAATATATATCTGCAACAGTTTTTAATAAACATACTTAAAGATTTGTACACTAAGATGAGTACTCTACAAGTGCTCATTCAATACTATTAAGCATACTTATTTTTCACAAGTAATAACTACACTTGAATGATGTGATAAGCCTGTTAGGCTTCTATCATAAGTGTACTTGTAAGGGAAGCTGAAATTATTATCTGATAATCGATAGCTGGTACATTCGAGCACAACAACACTCACTCAGTACACTGACACAAAGGTCAAAGCCAGACAGACAGACAGACAGACAGACAGACAGACAGACAGAGAGTCTCCAGTTTCAGGTAAAGTGATTATAAACACTGGGATGCAGTACTGCAGTGACCTTTAATTGAAGACACAGAATGAGACATTACTAACCATAATACTCTACGTTGCCCCAGCCGGTTACTGTACCCATCTGCCCAACCGCCAAACGCTGGCCATAGGTAGGAAGACACACCGGCTGGATATAATCTAAAACACCAAAACAAAAGATGTCAACTGAGAGGAAAACACACAAAGTCATATGCAATACTGTGAAATGACACAAGAGGGAACGAGGAGCGATTTTTAGCCTCTCACACTTAATTCAAATTTAGCTTCTTACACTCAGAAACAAATGCATTTCAGAATCAAATCCATCATATTTCTGCAACATTCTGGTTAATGGTTACAGAAAACTGTGGATACGAGGAAAAGCTTTGTCCTTCTGGAAAATTCTGCCAGTATTGTCTTTTGTTTTGATTCAAGGCCCCTTGGAAATAGAGGAGCTTTGTTCTCAGGACGAGCAACCTGAGACCAGAGCAAGGTTTTACTATAGTGCTGTGTTCAGTCAGACAGGCCTGTAACACACCAGTACCTAATGAAAAGCACCTCAAAACAGACAGATTAAACTGCTGCCAGGAAAGACTTGTCCTTGTTACACATAACCATTTCCTTTATGAATGCATTCTTTTATGAACATACTTTTGTATTGAAATGCCTTCAAATACTGCTTACAAAAAACAACAACATGACATTGACTAACATTTAAAAGATACTTTTATTTAAAGAGCTAAAAACAAACGTTTACAGCTATTTTTTCTGTCCAAACTGAAAGCAAATATGCATAATCGCAGCCAATCAGAACACATGTGATGTTTACTATGCATCTATATAGAGCAGGATTTCAGCCAATGAAGTTTCACTGTGGGCGGGGCTACGTATTTCCTGTTGCTCTGAGGAAAAACTCACCAGTGAACTGCAGAGGTTTTGTCAGAGCCAGGACTGCTATGTCACGACTGTTGTCATCAATGTTGGCGTCGACGAAGGGCAGGTAGCTGCTGTGGTAAACAATTGTCTTCACTTCAGCGATCACAATGTTCTTACGGATGGGAGTATTGTAGATCGATCCCATCAGAACCCGCCAGCGTGACACATGACGATACCTCCTGACGATAGAGGCAGCAAATCAGCATATTTGAATGATTTCTGAAGGATCATGTGACACTGAAGACTGGAGAAATGTATCACAGGAATAAATTACATTTTAAAATATATTAAAATAGAAAACAGCAAAACCCTCTTTGTTTGGAGGCCCCACAAGAAAATAAATGTTCTTAAAGGTGTTCTAAGTGATGTTTTTAAATACTGTAAAATGCCAATTCACATTTAACACTTTAAATTGCTTAAAGCATTTTTAAAGTGACAAAAGTTTTTTTTATCTTTCTCCAAATTGTATAAAGATTGAAGCATTCAATTGTATCGAACTTAGAGGTGCATAGAACTCAGTAAACAAATTTTGATGTTGGCTATGAAAGCCAAGCCAGAAAGTTTGAAATAGTTTTAGAAAATGTATTTTTAAGATTAAATTAATTTAAAACCCTATATTTCAAGCTTTTAAAGCAATGCAATCTGTATAAACTGACATTGCTACCATATTTAGAAACTAATACATTTTAGCTTGGTTCTAGATTTTAAGATGTTGCCAACATGTTTTAGTATATTTTCTAACATAAGTTAAGCTTTTGCTAGCAGGTTTTTAGCATGTATTCTATGTGGTTATGCATTGCATGTTTTTAACACATTTCTAGCATGATTTAATGTTGATTGCAAGTTTTAGCTCACTGTTTCTCACATGGTTTAACACACTGCTAACATGTTTTACCATATTTTCAATCTTATTATAGGACACTGCTAGTATGTTTTAGCACATTGGTAACATGATTTAAGACGTTAGTTGTGTCCCAAATGAAGTAGGCTTCTGTACTCCACCATCTATAATGGTATTCTATCACCCAATATCAGAGTCTGATAGCCTCTTCTCCTCCATTACATAATTAAGTTGATTGCATGTTTTAGTAAAAAGTGTGTCACTCACTCAGGAAAGCAGTGTGCGGCACTGACGATCCAGCGATCTGAAATGATGGATCCACCACACTGATGAACTCCATCATACTGTAAGCTGACCTGCCATGGCCACGAACCCTGACGAGTATCCACTCCCCCCACGATCCGCTCCTCAGGCAGCATACGACGACCACAGTCTATGGCGATCGAGCGAACAAATCATGCATTTGCAGAGCAAATATTCAATATGCTACAAATATGCATGAGTTGTTGCACTTACCCTGACAAATCACCTCAAGTGCCTGACCTTTGTCACATTTACTGAAACAGAGAGGTTAACGAAAGAGAGGTTAACGAAATTGTTTTTCGCTTTTAGTTAGTGTTTATTCTTTTGTTTGCCAGATTAAAAAGCATTCTGATTCACTGTTAAAGAAGAATTGTGTGGTTTCTGCACCACTAGCGAAACCAAATGAAACATTGGCTCTTTTCAAGGACTTTTGAGTCTCTCGTGGTCATCAAGGCAGCATTTATTTGATCAAAAATACAGTAACAACATTAATATTGTGAAATATTAAAATAAATGTTTTCTATTTTAATATATTTAAAATGCAATTTATTTTTTGTGATGCAAAGATAAATTTTTAGCATCATTACTCCAGTCTTCAGCGTTGCATAATCCTTCAGAAATCATATGATCAAATGAATATGAATCATCTATCCTGATGACCTTGATGACCATTCAATGTTAGTCCATGGTGCATATATTTAGTTTTAATGGCATGTAGCTTACCAAGGATAAAGGGCTGTTTTTATCTTCTTCCCATAAGTTAACTCACTCTCTTTCACGCAGAAAAAATCTCGGTCGCCACCATTATCAGGAGCACACGTCACTGAGAAATTCACTGCTCTGAATAGAGAGTAAAAAGCAAATCATGTCTGAAACAATGATGAATTCCAGTCACTATCTTTCTCACAGATAGCTGTGAGCCTGGTACGTCTTGTGTGTTTGTTACCTGACGAAGCCCATCTCCTCACAGCTGATGTTGGCGATGAGCTGGTTGGCGCTGGATGAGCAGACGTGTTTCCACCTACGCTGGGTGGAGTCAAACAATCGCAGCCGCTGGTCTGCTGCACTCACCTGCACTGCAGGACATGATCGACACAGTGAGAATGTTCATATTATTATAGATGACCCAATGCACTTTCTGTTGCATGGGAATACAGTATACAAGCATAATGCACTGTGCTGAATACTGCATAATACACTGCAATGTGTTCAACTTGACCTTCTATCTATCTATCTATCTATCTATCTATCTATCTATCTATCTATCTATCTATCTATCTATCTATCTATCTATTTTATTTAAATATGAACAATGCTTACCATCAAATAATCCAGTATCTTCTGTTGTTCTGAGGTGTGTGACTGAAAAACAAACACAGAAATCAAGTGTAAAGTGTCTCTGAAGCGGCTGCAGTATTCCATTAATCAGCAAGCAGAAAGTCTCACCAAGGGCCCAGATGGCGGCCCCCAGCCCTCCCAGTATGATCAAGATCAGAGCTACCGCAGCGGCCACCCGACACCAACTGAAGATGCTCATCCCTGGACTTCCTGTAGGACAGAAACATACGCTTTCAGTACAGGATGAAAGCGTATACTTAAAGAAGTAATGTAAGATTTTGTGAACCTTTTACAATACATGCCTGTGCGCAAACACATGAATCATGACAGAGCTGATGAAAAGAACAGAACCATGAACAAAATCAATAGTCCAAAGTCATCAATTCCTCACTGCTAAAGTAAACGTGGGACTTCATCTCAGTGCCATGATCAGCTCGCTCTCCCCACACACACACACACACACACACACACACACACACACACACACACACACACACACACACACACACACACACACACACACACACACACACACACACACACACACACACACACACACACACACACACACACACACACACACACACACACACACACACACACACACACACACACACACACACACACACACACACACACACACACACACACACACACACACACACACACACACACACACACACACCAGTGTCAGCATGTTCCTAGTGATGTAACCAAGTCAGTGGTAAGTGATTAATGCCATAAAGACCTGCAATATTCACCACAGCTACTGTTTACAAGCATTTCATCCTACTAGACCAGTATTGCTCATTCATAACCATTGCCATCCTAGATAAAACACATAAACATATAAATATGACTTTGATATACAAATGTGGTGATATGCTTCGTGGATGTTTATTCTGAAATAAAAAGACCTTAATAATCTCACAAGTGTTTCCTATAAGATGCTTAGTTTCAGAGAAAAATTATGGATTTCCTGCATGCACCTGCATGTGTCAAAAATGCCGCTTCTGTCAAAATTAATATTTTTAAGAAAATAATGTACAGGTTTGTGCAATGATGTACAAGTCTCGTGAGCTAAAAAAAGGGCAACCTCTGAGCAATAATCTTTGTTTGGGAGTAGTAGGAAATATACAGGCCAGATTCAAACCTGCATCCCCTACAAATTTACAAGCACATGCATTACTGTACCAATGAGCCATGGCTTCAACCAAACTACATTCAATGACAAGACTCAATATAGTCCACTTAAAAGGAGCAGGGATCAGCTGAATTAACTTTCTGTGGACTTTTAAATATATTTAACAAATAAAAGGTAGATGAGGCATGTGTAGGGTTTTGTGATTGATGGGTTTCAGATTCTGGTGAAATGCGCAGGGGTTTCTGCACACGCGGCTGCCATGTGGATCATCACAAAATGTGTTTTCCTGACTGTGAGGAGCTTGTGCAGAAGCTCTGGTGTGATGATTAACAGTCGGCCCATGCAACATCAGACTACAGCAGAGACTGTGCTGTCTGATAAGCCCAGAGCAAACAAACACACAAAACAGGTTGCTACAGCTCTGCATCAGGACTGAACGCACAAGCCTTTGGGTCATAGGGACATATTACGTAGAAACATCTCTTTACAGTAGTTAAAGGCACTTACGATCCTCATGACCCAAACAAGCACAAAAAAATACTAAATTAATTAATTACTTGGTCTACCCAAAAATGAAAATTCTGTCATCATTCTTTCTTCTGTGGAAGACAAAAGAAGATATTTTGAAGAGCATTTCGGCTCCCATTTACTTCCATAGAATGGACAAAAAATAATATGGAAGTCAATAGGACCCAAAACCGTTTGATTACCAGCTTTCTCCAAAATATCTTCTTTTGTGCTCCACAGAAGAAAAAAACTCATACAGGTCTGGAATGACAAAGTAAGTGAGTACATGATGACATAATCTTCATCTTTGGGTGGATTGTCCTTCAGGGAATGATGTGTGAAGTGTTTGCTGGGAAATGCGTTCATGCCGGAACTCGATGATTCATGCTCTAAACAGTTCCGAGGGAATCGCAGGTCATGACCGCAGATAAATAACACATGGAATGAGATGTTAGACTGATATTTCTCACATGATGAGAAAATGGTGGTGTGCTGCTGTTTTTCCTTTCACTGAATTAATTTTAAACACCAAGAGCTGAGACCCGAAAGTCACTAACATTAGTTCTTACATAAACTACAGTATTTCCATTTCAAATAAATTCTTTTGAACTTTTTATTCATAAAAGAATCCTGAAAAAAATATCATGGTAATAAAAATAAATTAACATATGAAAAATTATAATATGAAATGTTTCTTGAGCAGCAAATCATCATATTCAAATTATTTCGAATGATGCTGAAAATTCAGGTTTAAATTACATTTTACAATACATACACACATATATATATATATATATAAAACAGTTATTTGAAATGATAATTTTTTAGTGTTTTTGTAAACTGACGTTTCTTTGTTTTGTTTTTGTTTTGTTATTTGGAAAGAAAGTTTCATCCCCTGAACAATCGGTATGTTGTTAAACAACAATACAATCCATTGAACACCTTTATTTCTATCACTCACAGCCTCGTTTTCATTTTTGTCAAAAATTCAATATGAGGTTACCCTAACCAAGGTCTATAATGTAGAAATCTATTGTCTGTGTGATTTACGCTGTTAAGCAGCTTTCCAGAGAGCATCTAATTACATAAGACATTTTATTATCTAGATTAAAATTTGGACTGAAACTATCTGAGAACTTGTTGCAATTCTATTTGTGAAATCTCTTGGCCATTGATGCAAGCTGTTAAACAATGGGCATGAAACATCAGAGTATCACGTGAAAATGAGACCATCCATATCTCACCTAGACTCTCAACTGACTGGTGACGTTTTGTCCAAGCCCTGCTTTAAACAGTTACATTAGAGTTCAGAACAAAACTGAAACAGTGTGATGTTTTCCTGTTTGCTCTCTGTGGTTTCATTCCTGAGGATTTCCCCTCTGCCTCCGACCGTTTCACCTGCCATGACCCATTTGACCGCAGAACAAGTATACTTTTGTCTGAGTGGGGGTTTGAATGAGACAGAGCTTCTTCATGGTACACTGCTCTCTCTCCCTCCCTCTCTCTCTTACTCAAGATGGTCATACCTGGATGGTTCGAGTTTTGCAGCCAAATTAAAACATCACAACAGCCTTTAGCTCATATAGCTATAAAATGGCTTCTACAATGAATTGCATCAACTATGAAGGACTGTTTTGGTCCAGAACGTTCCTTTAAAATACTAAACTGCTGATCAAGCAAGCAGCATTTATGAAAAAAAAACTGAATTAAAAAAATACAAGAAAAAATGTGTGTTTTACAGTACATGCATAATCCACAAAGGCCGTAAAAAGTTCTTAAATCAGAGCTTAAAGGTTATTTTCATAATCTAGTTAAGTTTAGTTTTTTTGTTTTTGTTACAATGGAGACCTGTTGCTGTTGGCTAAAACTAAAACCATTTAAAAAAAACTTTATTAAAACAAAGGTTCGGCTTTCCAAGAGTTCCCAATCTTAATTTATTCCTGATTTCTTATCCATTTAGCCAAGGGCGTAGAATTTATCCCTACCGTGTCCCTGCCAATATCCAGCCACTACTAAATTGTCCTTAACAATAATTTTGATCAAACAATTCAATATGTATATGTAACCACTGTTGTTGTCATTTCGGCCATATAGGTAATACCATTGATATCAGCAGAGAAGTTAAAGTATATTGCTAACTTTATGTTTTGTATTCAGCTGCTTCTCCCATTTGCTCTTTTTACATTGACTACCACTCTGTACTAATAAAATAAGATAAAATAATAAATAAAATAATAAAGTAAGCTATATATATATACAATACTGATAAATTGAACATTCACTTGAATGTATGAGGTGACTGGATGCTTTCAACTGATTTCAGTCACCAACTGCATTGCAGGGGTCAAACTATTCAAAATATAGTGAATTAAGCTACGAACTTAACATAATGCACAGTATTTCCATCTAACATGTATTCTAAGGTGCAGCTCGTCATTTTGTGTGTTTTCTGTAGTTAGCTAAAAACCGGATAGGCCTACTTCACCTGAATATGTTCATAATTTTGTGTTGGATGTTATATTTGGAATGGAGATATGAATATTTTATTTGTAAACACCACACTTTTCTCGCTTATTACAGTTAATGTCATAAATTTGCGAGCTAAGCCAGTAGTAGACAGTAGGCCTACTGACAGTGTAATGTAAACATGGCTGAAGACGCAAAAAGGAGGAACGGACAAACAACTGAGTGAGTCATTTACGCTGGAAATGCTCAGATTGATTCAAACGTGTGACCAGAATCGATTCATTTTCGAATTTTGACATCACTTCTAATTTTAAAATGTGAGTAGGCCTATAGTGATGGGTGAAATAACTGAATCAGTCAATCCGTTGCAAAATTATTTAGTGATTTGAAGTTTTCCAATCGGATCTCGCATTGCTAATCATTTGATTTAGGAACTTCGGAGTGGGTTCGAGATTCATTCGACTTAGATCGGAACTTCGGAGTGGGTTCTCGAATTATTTCGCATTCGTGCTCTGAAATCCTGATCTGAAATGATGGTTGGCGAGTCATTATTCAGATCGAGACTTCAGAGCACATCTCAAATAATATGCATTAGATCGGACCGTAGTGAGTTCTCGAACCATTTCGTATTCACGCTTTGAAGTCCCGATCTAAAATGATGGTATACGAATCATTATTCAGACCGGGACTTCGGAACGCAGACTCCGAATCTTTTGACTTAGATCGGAACTTCGGAGCGCGAAGAGCGAATCTTTTTTTCTGATGTCTTTTTAAATGTTTATTAAACAGTACAAAACATCAAATCATTAAGGCAGTAGGAAATTAAGAATATTAGTCTAACAATGTCATTACAGTAAACGTGTAGTAACCATCTTTTTGGTATAACCACAGTTTTACTACAAATACCATGGTTAAACTATGTTTTTTTTTACTGTTTTAGCATTAACAGAGCTTCGGATAGTTTCCATATTTGTCTAGATTAACTTTGGATCCAGATTTTTGTTTATGCATGTGAAATTCAGCTAGCAGGAAAAAAAAATATTCATCAATATTTTCCAATATTCTCTTTTGGGTACTCGAAAAATCCAAAAGAAAAGTCCAAATGAGATTGAATGATATATATATATATATAAATAAATCTGACCAAAATTACTCTTGTGTGGTACATTGCCAAACAAGTGAATGACATCTTCCTCAGACAGTGACAAAAACAGCAACTCTTATGTCCATCCAAATTTTTGTGAAATTTGAATTAACCCATTATTCTGTTGTTTGCCCTCTTTATATTTAAGGAGAGAACTTTAGTTTCCAAAATTGGACATTGTTTGTTATGATTCAGAATATTATTATTATGTTATGTTTGCTATGTTTTGTAATTATTTAGGGTGTAGAATATAGCAGAGGACCTACTGATATCCAGCAACTACTAAATTGTCCCTAGTAATAATTGTATTAAAATAAAGAAATGTCTGTTGTCTGCCGTTATGTCCCCACCTATGCCAAAATCAAACCTGCACCCTTGCATTTGGCTTTTCTGTGCAGGTAAACAGATGTGTGGCACATCACGTCATGTCATGTCTTGACACCTTCCTTTTGGCCTTTTATCAAAGTAATACACAGATCCAGACTGACCAAAACAAATCGAGTACATGACCCATCGCTGTTAATATTTAACACGGCAGTTGTCTGATGTCAAAATGGAGAGAAATAGCTCAGTACTCACCGATCTTCTTCTCTGGCATCTTTATCCAAAACAGAAAACAGAAAAATAAGCTTTGAAGTGATTCCAATGATTCCACCTCAAAACCTTGATTTGTTGCTTCTTCAAACCTGAAAATGTTGAGGAAAATGCTTATCAAAAGTAGTCCGACCGCTGTCATGGACAAAGATGGGTTAAGCAAGTTAAATAAACCAAAGGGCAAACTGAGAAAAAAAATCAGTGTTACAGTCTGTGCTGTTATTAACAATCGCTGTAATAAATATTTTCAACATAATAGGAACACAAACTAATTGTGTTGCCCTAAATTTAATTTGTGCATTCATTTATGTCCTTGATACTAACTTTATTTTTTTTATTAATAATTCAATTCAAACAGGTAGTTGCATAATGAAGCATTACTGTGATTTGTAACTTTAAATTTGGTTTAATGTCTTTAAAATTAAACCCTTTTACAGAACTGAAAGGAGTCTAGTGTTCTGTAACTTGTGTTCAGCTATATATTCACTTTATTTTGTTTCCAAATATTCACATTTATTTATTTATTTTAACTTTTATTATTATTATTATTAAATGTATGTTAAAAGTTTTAAAAAGTTGCATCCAGTATAAGAATGAAAAATCCAATGCTGTCGAATTCTGTCCTGATTGCCCGTTACATAAAGTAGAAAATATTTGGAAAATTAAATGATCTCATAAGTAATTGTTGGTATCATTATTGGATAGAAATTATCATATTGGGAAGAAGATAAAAGATTAATGTCTTATTCGTTCACTTCCAGTTTCATCAATGCTCTTAATAGTAAAAACCAAAGTTCTCACCTGTACTTCTCCAATGCAGGTTCTTGGATAAACTCTTGAATAAGAATCAAAAGAGGTGAAGAAGTAAATCAGTGGTTTCTTCAAGATATTCACGCTGACTTCACTTTCCCCGGAGTCCTTGACTCTTTATTGTGTGTTAAATGAAGCTCTTCTCCGGCAGCCAGGACAGCGCTTCTCCTCACTTCACTCTCTCTGCTCTTTCTGCTCTGTTCGCTGGAGTGGAAACCTCCCTCTTCCGGTCAGCAGCGAGTCTCCGGAGAGCGCAGGTGGACAGACAGGTGACTCTGTGTGCATGCGCTCACCTGATGAAGCACTCACGAGCGAGACACATGACGCCTTGTGTGGTTTTTACAGATTTTCGTATAAAAATCTAATCATTGAAGTCGATCAATAATAATAAAGATTATTCATATTACAACATTCTCAAAATCGTCTCAGGTTACGTATGTAACCCTAGTTCCTCGAGGGAACGAGACTCTGCGTCCGGAGACGCTTAGGGAACGCCATCAGCGTGACCGGCTCTGAATACAGGTATAATCAGTCTTAATTGATGGAGGGACATCACGGGCGAGGTGACATAACGACCAGCTGTTATAAAGAACGTGCGGTGAAACCGGCGTCAGCTTCTGGAAATGAAGCTAGCGCTGGCAGGGATGCATGGCCTCGAGATGCAGCGTCTCATTCCCTCGAGGAACTAGGGTTACATACGTAACCTGAGACGTTCCTTTATAGGAACTCGAGCTGCGTCCGGAGACGCTTAGGGAACGTAAGTCCACGTCGCCAGATTACAAATAAGCTCTGCCTTCGAGCGCGTTGGAAACCCCCTCTTCTCTTCAGGTAGGCCCCTGCGTCGCCTTCTTCTTCCGCCTCTTGCCCTAAGTCCACATCGCCAGGGACCTACGTGGAAGTTCCCTGAAGAGGAACGTCTCAGGTTACGTATGTAACCCTAGTTCCTCGAGGGAACGAGAATATTTCCGGCATCCCTCATTTAAACCGATTTTTACACCACTGACCTACAGTCCTGTGAAACTCCTCTGACGGATTTGTGCCCAGGAAAAAATGATCAGAATGAGTATGAGAGCGATGCACACTTTCCTTAAATTCTGCATACATGACTTATAATGTGCTCTGCATCTCCGATGTTTTAAAATGTATTTTCCTATTTTGCAAATTATCTTCCAATGGGGTAAGACATTAAACATATTCTTGATTCCGTTTGCATTAAGATTATTTTTCTTACCCAATGGCGGACAATTTTACTTGTTTTATGTAAAATGCACTTAAAAGGAAAATCCCCAGGAAACAAGACTAAATATAGACAATTTTTTAATATATAATTTGACATTTTTAGATATTTGTACTTGAAATAAGACAAAAAATACTCACTAAGAAAATAAATTTTCAGTGTGAATTAGGTATTTAAACTTCGCTAACACTATAAAAAGGGAGAGGAGACCGAAATAAACTCTGGGTTTACCAAAGAAAACCTGCTCCCGACCAGGTTAGTTTCACAGAGTAAGTTACCACGGTAATTGACTCTGAGTATAACTTACCTCTCTTTCAGAAACGGGCTTGACTTACCCTGCTTTCTCGGGTTTGACAAACCTCCCATTCTGAAACGGAAAACCCAGAGTTTCACTCATTTTAGGGTTCACATATTACCTCCTAGAGTTTTCACTTAACCTCCTTTCTGAAACGGGCCCCTGGTCTACTCGTTACTCCCTGGTGTTCCTGTCTGTGTCAGCCTTGCCTTGTCCTGCCCTGCCTTGTTTGGATACATTAAAGACGGTCATTTTGAGTTAATAAACTCAAAACTTGTTCCTCCCTCGTGTGTGCACCGTGACAATTATTATGCTCTTTAGTTCATAAGATTAGTCATAAATATGTATGCTCTGTGCCCAATTTAGTATTTTACAATAATAATATATATATATATATATATATGTATTGTTGTTCATAAAATAACATGGGAATTATGTAGTAACAAAAGAAATCATGCAACAACAACTAGAAATACATGACTGGCAACATGCAGGAAATAATGACATAATAAATGACGAAAAAATAGAAGGAGGAACAAAAACCAGACGAGGGTGATGTTTTCACATCGTAACAGTAAGGAAACACTCGAAGCTGCAACAATGTTTATGAACGTCCTTGCAAGCTTTTGGACCCTAACGCCTTTTATTCTGTCGGGTAAGTCTTACTGCAGAAGTTTTGCTTCTACTGCTGAATTCTCTAAGACTGAGACTATAAGTCGTCTAAGCATGCAGAAGAATGTTGTTTAGACTGTAGAACTAGCGGTTTCAAATTAGATTCTTCAGAATTGCCATGTTTCCATTTCAGGCGCTCTTGCTGCTGACTGGATGGTGCATGTTCCCATGGATCCAGTCTATGCTCCTCTTGGTTCTTCTGTAGTTTTGCAGTGCACCTATGACTACCCTGAGGAGACCGACCAGGGAATACCACACAAAGTGCTTTCTGAGATGTGGTGTCTGAATGAAAGCCGCTGCGTTACTCCAAGATACGTGTACCACAGTGCAGGGATATTCCCTGAGCCCTCATACCAGGGCCGAGTCAAGTACTTGGGGCAGACGGGGAGCAAAAACTGCTCTCTGATGATTTCTGATGTGAGGTCAGAAGACAGCGGCGTGTACGTGTTCCGGTTCATCACCGACCACCTGAAGGCCAAGCTGCCAGAACAGAGAGGAGTGAATCTACAGGTCACACATCACACAGAAAGTAAGAACAGTTTCTTATGCTCTGGACATGCAATATTTTAGCTCATATTGCACAAAAATAAAGGCTCCAAAAGGAGGATTTTTGCATAGAATAAATATTTTGGGTTCCTCAAAGAACTTTTCAGAGAACAATTCTTAAAAGAACCATTTTTTCTTAGTGTAAAGATAAACGTTTGTGCAATTGAATGATTCCATGGATGTTAAAGGTTCTTCATTGAACTATTAATATATATACAAGCGCATTTAAATAGCTCGTTTTGATCAATGAATTTACTAAGTTTTCAGTCATTTGTCAGTACCTTATGATTTAAAAATAATTTTAGGATGAGAATAAATTAAATTAAATGCCCCCCCCCCAAAAAAAGTGTAGTTGTATAGGAAAGCCTCGAAATCACAATTTCTATATTTCCTAATGTTTTCAAAATGTGTAAGATACCTTGAGCAATTTTCGTCATGTTCATATCTTTATGAATTTATAGATTATTTATAGATTATTAGTTTATTTAACTTTTATATCATATAACAGGACTGATTAGTGTGGCATTTATATTATTTATATGTTAACACTTTAAACACGGGTCTTATTAGTTACTGTTTGTTAATGCAGTAACACTAGAAATGAGCAAATAAATGTTACAGTATCTTTGTTAATAAAAATACAACTATGTATTGCTAGTTCATGTTAGCTCAGGTCTATTAAATAATACTAATAAATAAAACTTCTCATTTTAATAATTTATTAGCATATTCTGATATTTTATTCATATTTATTTAGTACTAATATAGAAGGAGGATATAGAAGGATTATAAATGGTCCCTTATTTTATTTTTACCATTTTATTGTTTACCAACAACAATGAAATATAATTTCTATAGTTTAATATATCCAAATCATATTTAAAACTAAGAATATTGACGGTTGACAAACATTGCCAAACCAAATGAATTGGTCAATATCGTTGTCTGTTTTCTATTGTTCAACTCGTAGAGTAAAAGCAAAACTTCCTTTTTTAGCCCTAAGTAAATGCCAGCTCTTCACAAGAAGACATGTTTCCACAAAGCAGAGGCACTTCTTCAGAGAAATTGGTCTTTCATAACCTTTACTGCGGGAGGTTTATTTAAAAAAGTGACCGGTTACCATGACATTATTTAGCACAGATAAACAGCCACATTGATGACTTTTAAATGTGTGAATACTGTGCTATAACCAAGCAGACAGGAAGTCATTGTGTGATTGTAAACTAGCCTGTTAATGTCTTTCTAGATGATATGTTGTATTAATAATAATTCTTCACAGCATCTTCATCCACTACTGGCATTGTGCTTGGAATTATTATCATGCTTATCATAATAGCAGGCATTGTGATATTCATCAGATGGAAGTCACGGTAAGCAAAGCATCTACTCAATAAGTGTCTTGTTCTGGCATCATTTCTGGTCTTAGAAACTAATGGAATGTGGCTTTGCTTTTCAGGGAAGAGAGGTCAAGATCACTTTAATCAAGTTATTACCACAGCGGATGAAACAAACTTGTGACTAATCAAAATAGAGACGTAAACCAATAGTTCTGCTTTTTTCGGTTTGTGTGCTACATTTTACAGTAATTTATGCATTTTTTTGCATCCATTACAGAGTCTATTATTAATCTATTAATATTATTTTCTGCATATCAAACGGAATAATGTGTAGTTTAATATTTTTATATTTTTCACCTTTAGTAGTCTACTGTATTATCGTGTTGTATCTTACATTTTGTAAGTCACTGCCGCTGTGTTGCATATCAGGGTTACACTGCCTTCAGCCACTGAGCTAGAGACTGAACAACACGCTTTCTTCACAGAGTCTGTAAAAAGAGGAAATAATGGTTATGTTTAGATAGTGAGGAATTTATTAAGCCAACAGGAAAGATCACAGAAAACTGCCTCTCGTTCTACCCTCAATTTTAATAAAAAAAGTACTCACCTCATAAATGAAGAAACATTCATTAAGGGAATAGTTCTCCCTAAATACATGATTATCAATCTGTTGTTATTTACTCACCCTTGAATCTGTAAAGAATCTTCACACAGTTCCAGGTTGTAAAAAAAAAAAAAAAAAAAAACAATGACGGAGATCTCATGTGGCCCGAAATGGCAATAATGCCAAAAATATGCATATTGCTACTGTTTGTATTTTATTTTTTTGAGTGTGTGACAAGGTCAAAGGTCAATTTTCTTGAATATAAACATTTCAGTGCTTAGTATTTTAATTTTATTTTCATAAATTGCAATAAATTGTGTATTATTGCCAGAAAATGTATGAAAACAGACTCTTTGTTGCCATTGTAAGAAATTATTATTTATTAGGAGCTTCCCGTGAATTTATCATGTCAGTTAAATTGAATATTTAAGTGGGATGATTTTTTTATGATGCGTTTAATCGTGTCACACTCGAACATATACACTACCTTTCAAATGTTTGGGGTCAGTAAAATTAGTTTTTTTAAATAAATAAAAAAAATTTCAGCAAAGATGCATTAAGTTGATCAATTTATATTTCAAAAGTTCCTGAAAAGAATGTTTCCACAAAAATATTAAGCAGCACAGCTGTTTTCAACATTAATAAGAATAAGAAATCCGAATATTAGACTGATTTCTGAAGCATCATGTGACACTGAAGACTAGAGTAATGATGCTGAAAATTACATTTTAAAAAGTAATAAAAACAGTCGATTCTATATTTTAATAATATTTCACAATATACCTGTTTTGTTGTATTCTTGATCAAAATAAATAAAAAAGCACATAAGTATTTTAAAGATCTTACTGACCCCAAACATTTGAACAGTAGTGTGTCGTTTTGAGCAGCTGGGTTTTATTAGAGCAAACTGCAGCTGGACACAATTAAACAGAACATCCAGTGGGGATTTTTCTTCTACTTTTGTGTCCTATTGTCAAGTCTCTGACATTCAAGCTACATCAAGTGGTCCATAAGTGCATGTCATAATTAACAAAAAAACAGTCCCTGTGTGGTTTTACAATTTCTTCCATCACTTGACCGCTTTAGACTCCAGATTCTTCCATCTCCGCTCTCGCTTGCTTGGCAAGAACAGTATAAACAACATCAGGACCATCTTTGAGCTTCTTGTCTCCATCTAGAGGTATGTTTGTGGCCTTCGCCTGGTCCCGACTGTAAATAAAGATGACAAACACAACAACTATGGCATTAATATGACAGAGGACTGGTGTACATCAGCACACATGGACTGTGTAATTGTGTTTAACCTGGGCATGCGAGAATAATGCACCGTAATGTAGTTGACTTTTCCCTGTTCCTCAGCTCTCTGAGCGGCTTCTTTCAGGGGTACGATGGAAGGGTGGCTAGTTTCATAAATCTCCTCCGGCTCCTCCTGAACCAGGCACAAAATAAAACACTTATAAGTTTAGAGTGTATGACTCAGTTCATATACTATTCATCTGTAATATCAAGACTACAATGAGTGCATCACAAATCATAGAACATTATAAAACGTACTGTATAGTGCCTGTCATGCAATACTATTTCTGGTAGATTTCCAAACTTTGAAACACATGCATGATTGTTTTTGGGTTCATTTTTTTTAATAATTACTTGTGCAATGGAAGACAATGAGGCTGAGTTTATAAAAGTATGAACCTAAAACCAGAACATATAGGCTGTGTTCTACTTCACACATTTATTACAGAGACTGACATAATAGTGGAGGAAGATCTGAGCAAAGAAAACCCACCGGAATGTCTGACATTGTTGTGCTCTTGAGGAGAAACATCTCTGAAGTTGATTCACTAAACAGAGTATTGTCCACTGGCAAGTCAACTACTGGTGAACACTGTTTTTTATGAGAAACATGGCATTCGATTAATATGATAAATATAGAGTAGATTCAATTCATACGATGACAGAATAAGATATATAAAAATGACCTGTTTTTCTTCCTCAAGATTTTCAGTGTCCACGCGATGCATGTTTTTACTGCAAAAGAGATGTGAAATGATGTGTGTAGATCAGACGAGAAGATCAGATATTTAATATTACAGCCAGAGAACGTAAAATCACCTGATCATGACGACCACGGTCAGAGATATTAATCCGACAGAAACGCCCACTGCAGACGCCAATGCGATCACCTTCAGTCGGCCTGAACATATAAACCACAGCAGCTCAATCATGAGCATACAGTACATGCACATCATTCATCTGATAAACAGTCACGACCACAACCAACACACACACACAGACACACACACACCACACACACACACACACACACACACACACACACACACACACACACACACACACACACACACACACACACACACACACACACACACACACACACACACACACACACACACACACACACACACACACACACACACACACACACCACACACACACACACACACACACACACACACACACACACACACACACACACACACACACACACACACACACACACACACACACACACACACACACACACACACACAAACTACAGTTTAAATGTTCATATTTTTGAAAGTCTCACCAAGGCTGCATTTATTTGATCAAAAATACAGTAAAAACAGTAATATTGTGAAATATTATTACAATTACAATTATTACAAACTATTTTAAATAATACATTTCAAATGTAATTTATGTCATTTTAAATAAAGCTGAATTTGCAGCATTTTGACTCCAGGCTTTAGTGTCACACGATCCTTCAGAAATCATTCTAATATTCTGATTTGCTGCTCTGCTGTGTGTTATGCACTGACCTCGAACTTTCACCGTCAGAGCCGGGGAGCTGTGTGCTCCGATGCGGTTGCGGGCCTCGCAGTAGTACTGGCCGCTGGCTCCAGTGCTGACATCAGCAATGGTGTAGCTGGGACCCGATCGAGTTTCCCAGGCGTCAGCCGCATTGATTCGGTGCCAGGTGTAGTTCTCCACCGCCGGATTGGCCTGACTGATGCAGGTCAGCGTCAACGAGCTGCCCGCTTCGATCACAGTGGAAGGCCGAGCCAGCACAGAGGTGTTTTTGGGGGCATCTGAGAGAGAGAGAGAGAGAGAGAGAGAGAGAGAGAGAGAGAGAGAGAGAGAGAGAGAGAGAGAGAGAGAGAGAGAGAGAGAGAGAGAGAGAGAGAGAGAGACAGATGGGGATCCTTAGAAAACTGGAGGACTGAAGTAAAAAATCCAATAAATTTAGCAGTTCTTAGGGGTATATATATGTACTGTATCCACCTTTTTTGCAATGTGGAAGCAACCTATTTTCTGTGAATGTGTGAGACTTCTGATTTATAAGCCACAACAAGTAAATAACTAGAATAAGTGCATTAAATAGTCCGAAAGCTGTTTCCTGTTTTTTATTGTACTCTGTTGATTTTATTTGTCTGTTGATTTCCTTGTTACTCTTGCTTTATTTGTGTTTTATTCTTTGTAAAGCACTTTGGTCAACCTCGGTTGTGTTTAAATGTGCTCTATTAATAAACGTTGTTGTTGTTGTAAATGGTCCGATTATTCACAGTACAACCCAGTGTGTATTATGTGAATGAATGAATGATGCATTTATGTATAGAAGCTTGTTTCCACTTTTTTTATTGCACTTTTTTAAGTTAATTGCAACTTTTTATCTCACAATTCAGAATTTTTTATCTCACAATTCTGAGTTTTATATTACAGAGATATAAACTCTGCTTGTTGTTGGAATTGCGAATATGTGCATCTCAATAAATTAGAATGTCGTGGAAAAGATTTATTTCAGTAATTCAACTCAAATTGTGAAACTCGTGTATTAAATAAATTCAATGCACACAGACTGAAGTAGTTTAAGTCTTTGTTATTTTAATTGTGATGATTTTGGAATTAGAATACTTCATAAGACCAATGTAGTTTTTAGTGAATTGTTGGCCTTCTGGAAAGTATGTTCATTTACTGTATATGTACTCAATACTTGGTAGGGGCTCTTTTGCTTTAATTACTGCCTCAACATGGAGGTGATCAGTTTGTGGCACTGCTGAGGTGGTGTGGAAGCCCAGGTTTCTTTGACAGTGGCCTTCAGCTCATCTGCATTTTTTGGTCTCTTGTTTCTCATCTTGACAATAAGATTCTCTCTCAGGTCTGGTGAGTTTGCTGGCCAGTCAAGCACAACCATGGTCATTTAACCAACTTTTGGTGCTTTTGGCACAGGTGCCAAATCCTGCTGGAAAATGAAATCAGCATCTTTAAAAGCTGGTCAGCAGAAAAGCATGAAGTGCTCCAAAATTTCTTGGTAAACGGGTGCAGTGAGTTGGTTTTCAAAAAACACAATGGACCAACACCACAGATGACATTGCACCCCAAATCATCACAGACTGTGGAAACTTAACACTGGACTTCAAGCAACTTGGGTGAGAGACTCTACCTTGGTTTCCAAATGAAATACAAAACTTGCTCTCATCTGAAAAGAGGACTTTGGACCAAACAAACTGACGACAACTGTAGCCAAATTCCTTGACATCGAATTGCTTGTTGTCAATGATTGTCTTCTGGACAACTGTCAGATCAATGATTGTGTAGCTGAGTGAACCAAACTGAGAGACCATTTTGAAGGCTCAGGAAACCTTTGCAGGTGTTTTGAGTTGATTAGCTGATTGGCATGTCACCATATTCTAATTTGTTGAGTGAATAAATGAGCCAAAATCTTCACAATTAAAAGAACCAAAGACTTAAACTACTTCAGTCTGTGTGCATTGAATTTATTTAATTTTCGTAATTTGAGTTGAATTACTGAAATAAATGCATTTTTCCACGACATTCTAATTTATTGAGATGCACCTGAATATCTCTAAAACCACTGGAAATGGATGACACCAGAAGCAGTGCACATTTAAGTTACAAAACTCTTAGACCTGTGTTATATACATTTACAATAAGTATAAACTTACAAAGTATTATAAGAGAAATAGAGGGCGATGTCCCCATGCCGAACACGTTCCACGCAGTGCAGTAGTACTGTCCGGCATGATGGGAACGCACGCTAGGAAAGGTGAGATTTTGCGCAGTGCCTTTGGTCCAGGGCTGACCGCCGTTCATTTTGTACCAGGCATAGTTCTGCACGGGAGGGTTGGCGTTGCTGCTGCAGGTCAGATTGACAGCAAACCCTTCCATGATATCTCCTTCAGGACTGATGAGGATCCTTGTGTTCTTTGGGGAGTCTGGAAACAAATATAGTTACATTTTACAATATATAAAAGTCTCACAAATACAGTAATAACGATGAATGAAAGAGTTAAAACAATCTATTTTTAATGCAATTTATTCCTGGGATATAAATTTGAATTTTTATCATTATTACTCCAGTCTTCAGTTTCACATGATCCTTCAGAAATCTTTCTAATATGCTTCTATGTGGTTGCTAGTTCATTCTGATTGGTTGTAAACTCATTGCTACACTTTTTAATCAATGTTTTATCATTCACCAGATGATAATTCAAAATTTTAAAAGCAGTAGCATAGTTGTCCTACATAAACCACACAATGTGAGGTATCGGTCATGCCCATGGCATAAATAATGTGGGACAAGTCACGTACCAAAGATTAATATTGCATCATTTTAACACACCCCTAACCCTAAGTATTACAATGCTAGTAGTGATGTTTGATTTAACAAGTGAAAACAGGAAGCAAATACTCCTTTCATGGCTGAGCATCATGTGGTTTCCCGATCTGCCCTATATTTGTACATTTGATTTGAACTTTGGTCTATTGGAGGGTGGCAGACAATGTGACATAATGTCCTGCCAAAATTAAAGTTATTACACAAGATCCAGCAACTAAAATAAATCTCTGCACTCACAAAGACATCAGCTCAGCAAGACTGAAAATACATGTCTGATTGGGGAAAGTGAAAACTTCAAATGTCTGGTGACATTTTTCAAAACAGGTTGACATTTTGACGTATTCACTGATAAACTGCATATCCCGCAGTTTAAAAGCTACAATATTTAGAGATGCATGTTAATAAAATTGGTTATACACTTACAAATAAAGGATTTTATGGCCATTGATTGTTCCACGAAGAACCTTTTATAATCCATGGACCCTTTCAATTGCACAAAAGGTTCTTTAGATTATCACGAAATGGTTATTTTAAGAACTTTTCACTGAAAGGTTCCTCTGGGAACAAAAAAAATATTTCTTCTTTTCAAAACTCCCTTTTGGAACCTTTATTTTTAAAAAGGTATGCAAACAGACAAGCAATGCCTAAATTATTTATTCTGGCTACATAAAAATAGAGGAAACCTACAGGTAACATTAAGTAGAAACGGTCTGGACCGGTCTGTGCCGAGTGGGTTGCGGGCTACACAGAAGTACTCTCCATGGTCTCTGTAGTCCAGACTCCACAATCTGAGCTCAGGTTTAAAGCTGTCTGGCACACTGCCACTCTCTCCTTCTTTAAACCAGGCAAAACTTTCTGCTGGCGGAGCTCCATCACTACTGCAGGTCAAAGTCACCGAATCGCCCTCCCTGACTGCCTCTCGAGGGGTGATCTGTACCGTGGTGTAGCGAGGAGCATCTGAGACACCGGAGAAAGAGAGAGATCAAATGAGAGTTCTAATGGGAGAAGGCGGCTGACAGTAGAATTCAATTGAACACCCTGCTTTATTTAATACAGGATATTTAATGCACAGTTGAATCCTTGAGTGGATTTTTCTAATAATACATGTGTAAAATCAGCCAATTTAGATGTTGTCACATGCAGCATATTTTAGACATGTTTATAGTATATCCAGTAAAGCATATGTACTATTCAATAATGTTTTGTTGAATGTTTATTTCTGTTTTTATGCTTACCGAGGCTGCACTTATTTGATCAAAATGCAGTTAAACAGTCATATTGTGAATATTACACTTTAAAATAACAATTTTCTCTCAATATATTTTAAAATGTAATTTATTCCTGTTGTGACAAAGCTGTGTTCAATTACACATACATAACTATTGTCTATATGTATGCACAATACTCACATCCAAGAGCCAGGGTGACTCCTGGTGACTGAACGTTTTGAGGGGGTATTGGACGGCAGGTGTAGGTACCTGCATGCTGACTGTCAAAGTTATAGATGGCTGACAGCTTGTTGGACTGACCCAAGTTGATCCCATTCCGATAAAGGGCAAAGTTTCTGCCAGGGGCGGCACAGCCTCGTGCCACACAGCTCAGGAAGACCGTCTCGCCAGCAGAAAACATGTTTCCTATTCTCGGTGGATGTGCATGAACCTGAAGCTCTGGAACCAGGACAGCGTTTCACAACATTGGCTCATGCTCCATGCTAAATTATTTTAGGGACAGTTAGGTGGGTTTTCTCCACAATTATATGCAAAAAAAAAAAAAAAAATTACAAAAAAATATTTCTCCCTAATTACTAGATTTTCTATAGAAGATGTGAGTGCTAAACTGTTGATACACTTAGAAGGTGTTGCCAAGCTGTTGCTTTGTAGTTACTAATGCATTTCTTGGTGGTTGTGTAAATAACATTCCTTCCACCATTGGTCGAATTGTCAGATAGCCCGCCCCCCAAAAAACACTTGCTTATTTTATTCACGCTACCATTCCACTCAAAAGTATGGGGTCAGTAAGATTTGTATTAATGTTTTTAAAAGAAGCCTCTTGTGCTCGTTTGATTTAAAACAACCCAGTAAAAACAATACAATTGATACATTTTATTACAATTTCAAATAGCTATTTTGTATTTCAATATATTTTCAAATGCTATTTATTCCTGTGATGTGCAGCTGAATTTTCAGCATTATTACTCCAGGCTTCGGTGTCACATGATCCTTCAGAAATCATTCTGAATATGCTGATTTGCCTCTCAAGCATTTCGTTTTATTATCAACATCGAAAACAGTTGTGATGCCTATAATATTTCAGTAGATTTTTTTCACATTTATTTAAACATTGATTTGAAATAGATTTTTTTTGTGTAACATTACGATATATTTACTGTCACTTTTGATCCATTGAATGAATAAAAGTATTGTAAACAGTACTGACCCCAAACTTTTGAACAGCAGTGTATAGTTGCATCTACATATTAAACTCGTTTTTACATTATTTAACATTAATAATAACCTTTAAAATGTGGCCTGACCTGTGACGGACAGTGTGATGGCATCAGGAGAGGTCCATCTGCCCTGGTTGTCGGTCTCGAATCTGAAATGGTACGTTCCTGCATCGCTCAGCTTTGCATTCGTGATCTGCAAACTGCATCTTTTGTGGCCCCCCATGTATTTGATCCTGTCCCTGTACGAGAGGCTCAACAGATTCCCATCAGTATGGTAGGCAACCTCCCGTCGGCCCTCTGCAGAGATGTGAAACCACATGACCCGCGTAGAGCTGTGGGACGAAGGGTAATCATAGTTGCACGGCAGCGTTACCGTGGTCCCTGCCCAAATGCAGATGTCCGTCCTGGAGAAATACACCAGCCAATCACTTGCCCCGACTCCTATAAAGCAACACAAGAGTAATCAGAGGCCGATAGTGACCTTAGCAAGGTGTGCGCTGTTGACGCCAGGGATAAAAACAGGAAAAAAATACAGATCAATACAATATAAATACCCTGTGCACCAAGGGCACTCAGGTAACATAAGAGCACAAATTAGTCAGAGTAGCTACAATCACTATCATTTATTGTTTAAAACACAAGATAGCTATCCAAAATTACCTGACAGAAGAAGCACAGAGGTCACAATTACACGCACCCACATCTCAGCCCTGTTTGTGTGTAAAAACAGGAAAGACTGTAAGTAACTTCAAGAATAATCAAGAAATTGGCACCTGGTTTTGCTCTAACACTACCTGGTTCTGATGTTCTTCAGCAAGCGCTGCTAGCCGTCTGTGGACGTATGGACACACACATGTGTTGAAGAGGGAGCCGAATGGCACCAGACGCACAGTGTAGGACGCTGAGCCAGAGAAAGCAGAAGTTGAAGGGTGGTGATAGGCTGGCCATCCCACTGTCTCACCTCCCGTCTCTCTGAGCCTCTAAACTCTGTCTCCAGTGAAACTCTACGCCACCTTCAGCAAGGTGCACGAGGCAATAACCACAAGTTGCTGACATCCACATGCCTCACACCAAAAACATGTTAAGGGGAACTGGGGCAGCAGGAAGCATGTCTTTTTAAAACACATTCACTTTGCTGCCTTCCTTAATCAAAAAGGATACACAGTTCACGTAAAGTCAATCTTTTCTTATGTTAAAGGCTCACAATGGTTTACCACAGCAATCATAGAGTAATCACACTAAAACCATAGTAACCACAATCCTTCACTAAAATTAACTAAAGTTTAACTGTGGTATTTAATGTAAAATCACTGAAACCACAAGTAAAGATACCTTTTACTACCGGAACCATATTTTACTTGTGGTGTTTGTTGTGAAAGCACAGTAACCACAAGTAAAACCGTATTTTATTGAAATCTAGCCTACTAATATTTTACCATAATATTTTACTAGAGTTTAACTGAGGGATTAGTTGAAAACTCTTATTAACCACAAGTAAAACTATATTTTATTTAAATAAATGATGGTTTTACTTCAAGAACAAGAGTTGAAATGTAGTTTTTGTTGTAAAAGCACAGTAACCACACATAAAACTGTATTTTATAGAGATTAACTGCGGTTTTACTACTGGAACAAGAGTGTAACTGTGGTATGTGTCTTGTAAAACCCCAGAAATTGTTATTTTACGGAAATTAACCATGGTTTTACTACAGGAGCAAAAGTTGAACTGGTATTTGTTGAAAACCGATAGTAACCACAAGCAAAACCTCCCATAGGAAAATGTAATTTGCTACAAGAACTACAGTGTAACTGTATTTGTGCTCATGGTTGTGTATTCATCAATGTTACTACGATTACAGCCTCAGGATGGTATGAAGCTATGAGATTATGTCTTTTAAAACAGTGAACTCTTGTGGTAAGAATATGCAAATGCAGCATAAAAGTAAATAAAATATATTTTTTGAAAGAATAATTTAGCCTGCGTCCCAATGTGCACAATATCCATCCTAAAATATATGTGATATTAGTCCTTTTCAATACTATTTAGGGCAGATAGGGTGGATAGTTTGCACATTGGGACGCAGGGTATAAACATTCGTTGAATTAATGCAGAATGTACTGAGCTCTTTTTTACATCAGCCCAATAGAAGTTATTAATATGAAAAGCAAAATCTGTTGATGAGTGTAACTTGATTTGCAATACTAAATGGTTGCTGACATAGGCTAACCATAAATAATAAAATAATAAACCAACCACTTGCAGTTTCAAAAACGAGTGACTTTAAATATGTGGAACACTGATATACTTTTTTGTCTGCTTACATCAACTAAAATGCACAAATATTCAAATTTAGGTATGTTTTTCTTAGTCTTAAACTAGGTTACGTTAGCAGAAATGCAGGCCAAAAGCAACCTGATTCATTGAAAGCCGTGAAATAACGGATTGAAAGGCGCCAAAGAGATGTAAAAGATGCTGATTCTCCATTTCTCTTTGTTTCTAAATTAGGCTGCACTATACTTTTCTGAGGACCACAACTAGTCCTAGAAGGGAAGGTGAGATGAAGGAAATTAAAGAAACTGTTACTTTGCTGAATTAACTGTAATAATCAGATTAACTTGCTAACATTGCAACATTAAAACATTTATGACATGAAATGGAATATGCCGTAGACAGAAGCACACAAACGATTTTTTATTTAATTTAATTAGGTTGTTATTAATATTATAAAGTTACAAAATAAAACATACAAAAAGGACAATCGTTCTTATAATAATTGTTCTGAAATGCATTTCGTGTTGTTTGCTTGTAGGATTTCCGTGCTTATGAATATTAATTAGATCAATCTCACTTCCAAAAGGCCTCTGCTTTGTAACCAAAATTATGGACCCTTATTAATATTCATAAGGAAATCGCTTCCGGTGCTTAGATGCGGTTCTTTCACTTGTGCAGCACTTATCTGTATGGCAGTAAATAAAAAGGTGGTTTTCCTTCAGGAGGCGCACTGGTGCTCAGGATGCCGAATCCTCCATTGAGCGCCATTCAAAGCTCAGGGCATTTGAGTGCTTCGGTAGAGACCATTGCACAGTAAAACATATGCATATTTTAAATACATAAACTCCAAGGATTGTCATCTGGCATTAAAATATAAATCCACCCCAACAATCGCTAAAAATATATTTTAATAATACTGCTTAAGACAACACAATCGACTATGATTGGTTTGTTCTGATCGGCGCTGAGAAAAGTAACACTTACCTCGTGACAAAATCTTATTTGTGCTGTTTTACCAGCGTTGTTGAGTAATATTAAATACAAGCATAATGACACTGAGAAATTACAAAAGTTGAGTAATATTAAATACAAGCATAATGACACTGAGAAATTACAAAAGCACTGAATTTAAAATACACAGTGGAAACTTCAAATAATAAAATAACTATTACCCAACCAACAAAGAAAACAAATGCTCAGCCATTAGTCCCCTCCCTTTATTAAGCTCAACTCCATTCTATGCTCTTGTTCTGTCTACATTTGAAACTAATGGACCTGCTGCACGTGACAGCACGAGGAACTGAAGTTTCGCTCAGCGATGGACTGACACGATCCACTTTCCACTCTCAATAGCACGCTGTCTTCCGGTGAGGTGAAGTTCAGATTTATGGCAAACTTTTATAGCGATGATAATTTATTTTCTATTTGTAGTTCAGTCATGCAGTTTGTTATTAGACCATAAGCAATATAACACATTAAAACGATAAAGTATTACGCGCGATGAACCTATACCAGAGTTAATATTCAGATTGTTGACGTGCAGTTTTGTAACAGTTTAAAAGTGATTGTGGGAAGGTTTGTTATTGTATTTGTACATTTGATTTACCCTGACAGACAAATGAATGTTGTACTGTTTCAGGTTCTTTGACTTCCATCATGTTGCTTCATGTTCTGCTCCTCCTTCATGCATCAGGAGCTTCTTCCTCCATCTCGTGTTATGATGATCAGGGGAAACCTGTAGACTGGTTTGTATGCTTTTGAATGGCCTAAAGATAGAATGAATCACAGTTGTAGAGGCAGCAGTTCATCTTTGTACACTTTCATGTATATAGGTTTCATTCAGTATTTTTGATTCCATATTCCATAGTTTGAAGTCCTAGTGCTACAGTATCTTTTCTATGATTATAATAGGTAGTTGACATGTAGTGTACACTACTGTTCAAATGTTTGGCATCAGTAAAATGTGACAGTAAGACATTTATGATGTTAGAAAGAAATTTATTTCAAATTAAAGTTATTTTGTAATTATTATATATGCAGTTTCATGGCCTTATATTAATTAAACAAATTATTTATTCACAACAGAGCAACTTAAATAAGATGGCTACATAATATAACAGTACTTGTATTAATAAAATATTTTTTATAGTACAAATGTAATATAATTTGTTATAGGGTAATTATTTTGTCAGTTTATTTATATAGAGAGATAGTTTGTTTTACGTATACACCTGAAAATATTTGGTGTAGGATTTAGAAATTAATGGTAAATTTCACAAATAATTACACAAACATTGAATTTAACATGAACGTTTGAATTAGAAAAACCGAAGGAGTCTTTTTTCTTGTAACATACTTCAATAATATTTGTTTTATTTACTTGGATATTTTTTTGTTTTACACCGTGTAGGTTAACACACACAATAAATATAGTCTTTGTAAAATGTTATCATCTTTTCTGTCTCCTTACAGGTTTTACTTGTACAAACTCCCACATCCTCCTCGTGAGCCTGTGCAGGAGGGGCTGAAGTATCTTTACATGGATGGAGAGAGTGAGGGATGGATGGATGGGAAGACTTTAGTTAATGAGAGTGAAAGTGCTGTTGGTCGAACAGTAGGGCCTTTATATGAGGTACAACTCACTCTCTTTATGTAATATAAAGTATCTTAATTTAAAAAAGGAAATGTTCAGTTTTGCTTAAACCATCTTCTGTTCTTCTTTCATTATTAGTCATTTTCTGGCTGATTTTAGAGAAGCTTGCTCCGCTTATCCTGTTCTGTAGTCGGCACATTTTTCCAGTTTTGCAGAAGTATAAAAACACTGAGTTTGCATTTACATTTAAATATAAATCTATTTAAAATCTATTGAGATTTAGAACATCATTTAAAAGTGGCACAAATCAGATACCAAACAAGTTTTTGCTGTTTACGCTTATACAGCAAGCTCAATCTAAAACTCAAAAGTGTATTTATAGCTTTAGGTGCACATACATATTTCATAATAACAGAGAAACTCATGCTTTGGATCACATGCTCATCATAAGGGCCTCTTATCTGCTGACTCGTACAGTCACGTTTATTATGAAGAAGCTCTGAGCTTTAACTTTCTTCCAGGGAGGTGATGTTGGATACATTTTATATAATGATCAGCCACCGCAACAACAGAAGCTTTTTGGAGATGCAACCAGGTCTTGTGGCCACACCAAAGGTGCAGTTATAGTGCAGTTAACTGCTTGAAATGATATTAATGGAACACAAGCAATCATTTATGGAGGATGGAGTGTTAATGTATACTCTTTTTCTTTGTTCCAGGAGTTGTTGTCTTTAATAAACAACAGGGCTTCTGGTTGGTCCACAGCACGCCTCATTTCCCCCCTCCTAAATCACAGGGACAGTTTTCATACCCCAGTTCTGGCATACCTAATGGACAGAACTTCATCTGTGTCACATATCCTTTCGAGCGCTTTCAGACCATAGGTACGACTCTAATACATGAAACCAATTAGTGATGGGCTTTTTTTGCATTACGCAGGGATAGCCCATCCCAAAATTTAAATACTCACCCTTGTGTATTCAAGACATGTTAGACTTTCTTCAACAGAACATAAAAGAAGATATTTTGAAGGATACTGGTAACCAGTTTTGGTTCCTATTAACTTCCATTGTATTTTTTTTTTGTCTGTGTTTGGTTACCGACATTCTTCAAAATATCATTTTTATGTTCTGTGGAAGAAAGAAAGTCATGCAGGTTTGAAATGACATGAGGGTGAGTAAACTGTCAAAATGTAATTTTTGTGTGGACTATCCTTTTATGTGACTATAAGTATGAATCAGGTGTGTTAAAGTGAACAGGATTAATATGATCGATGCATATTTTACATTTTCATATGCTTGTTTTAAAGTGAGTCTGATGTTGGAGACGCTGCTTGAAATGCTTCTCACCTAACCTTTTCATGTGCAATTTCTAAAGACAAAACATTTATGGGATGCAGTTGCCATAGTGACTGTTAGAGTAATCTGACACAGTAACGATAGTGACAACACCTCTCACTGAGATCCTCTTTAGGTCTATTTAGTCTTGTGTTTGTAAATCACAGTATTATCAGACTTTCCGATAATGGTAATAAAGTAATAAGCTAGTGATGCTCTGTCCTGTTCATGGAGACACACCTGTAGTACACATTTTGACATTTCTAACCAAACACATCTGATTACGCTCAGTGGAGAAACTAAGGCCTGAAATGAATGGGTCGAATGAGGGAGACAAAAAAAGTGATTTTTTTTTTGGTGTGTCTCCAGGAACAAGGTAGGTAACGTTTGTACGAATCAAGGCTGTATGTTTCAGACATGAAGTGCCTTCAACTCCCTTTACATGGTTTCAAGCAGCTTATTTATTCTGTAAAACAGTGAGTAATATGGGAATTAAGAACAAAATATTACTAATATTGGATCCCAAACAGCCCACAGTTGGACAACAAAAATTATAATAAAAATAATAATAATGAATGCTATTGTTGTGGATGTTGTTTTTGATGTTTATTTTTATTATTATCTTCTGAGTTTTGTCTTAAGTTAATGGAATATATTTTCATATAATGTAATGTATTTCTCTGTAATATATTTACTTATTATTAAAATAAAAACAACAACAATAATAAAAATACTTATTAGTATTATTAGTAGTAGTATATAATATTGTAGCTTAATTTAGTTGTATTCATTTAATATCCACTGTCATTTGTCTTTCTTATGGTAATTAAATATAATTTTGTGTAATGTAAATTATTTCTCTGTAATATATTTCCATATTTTGGGAAAATAATATAAATATAAAGTAACAATAATAATAATTTATTATTTTTGTAAAAATGTTTAACAGCAATAATTGTGGATTGTCTTTCTTATGTGGCAGTGTAATGTATTTTTTATTTAATGTAATTATTTTTCAGTAAAATGCACGTGTCTCTCGTCTCCATCCATCTATATATATATGATCCTTAAATGCTCTTATCATGAATTTGATTTGTGTGTAACAGGTGAGCAGTTGAAGATCAATCAGCCTCACATATACGACTGCAGCATCCCTGCTTCATTGGCCGCAGCTGTACCTGCTATGGCTCAGCTCTGTAAACACTCACTGGGCAGATGGGACAACACTTCCTCTTCACCATCCAATCGCAGTATCTCACTCCTCTCACTGGCTGGAACAGAGTTCGTTAGCTTTGCAAAAGGTGCAGCATTTGCCAATGGTAAGACTCCATTTTAATACTGATGTAATGGTGATGGTGACACTCAACGCCTGCCAGTCAAAGTGTTAAACGATCAAGATTTAAACATTTAGCTCTTTTTGTTAAACAAATATGTTCTGGTCATAACGAGGATGGGTTCTTTCATCAGTTTGCACTGTTGTTTAATCATTTTCCTATGCAAATATGTATTAGATTGACATTGTGATGCATATTGCTGTTATTTTGTTTCATGAAACACGGCAAGTTAAAAGAAGTTCAACTTATTCACACATGAGGCCCAATGAAATCTGCTTCGGTTTTCCATTTGATAGTTTTCCCAAATTCCGGTGTTTAGAATTTTTATAGATTCTGTTTAAGTTTTCATTTTTCTGGACTCTGAACGGTCAAATCAATTTTAGTCAAAAACTGTCTTAATTATTAATTGAAATCATTTAAAGTCTATTTTGATGACTGGATTCCATCTGCGTTTTTTTGCATCACAAATCAAAGGGCCCTACATTCAGCTTTATGTCAACTATACTGACAAAAAACATGTAGTATTTACTGAAAACAATGTTCACTCAGAAATTGCTAGTCAATTTCACTGATAATTACAAACTGCAGGTAACGTTGAAGTAGATGTGAAATTTTGAAAAACTGAAATACAGTAGTATTTTCTGATAAAACATACTCCAACAGTCAGTTTTATTTACAAATCGAAAAGTCTTTTTTTTACATTGTATGCATTTGATAAAAAATAAGAAGTAATGAAGACTTTTTCACTGTTTCATTCCTAATCAGACCTGTATCACTCCTGGGTTGCTCCTACGCTTCAGTCAGACCTGCTGGTTCAGTTCTGGCGTCGCTCCACGGGAATCCTGCACTCCGACTGCTCTCCAAGCTGGAAAGTCCTCAACATAGATCTCATTTCCCCAAGCCAGAGCGTCACATTCAAGGCTACAGAGGACCACTCGAAGTGGGCCGTCAGTGTCGGCGGCGGCAGCGCTGGAAGTGGGACGTCTGGCGGCTGGGTCTGTGTTGGAGATATCAACCGCGACGAGGCGGAGGAGAAGAGAGGCGGGGGTACGGTGTGCCGTCAGGATGCTGCGGTGTGGAAGGCCTATCGCTCGGCCGCCCTGCAGTGTGAGAGCTGCGGTGGAGAAGTGCAGACATGCGACAAATCCACACGGTATCGCTGATGAAGCGGGACACAGCAGAAAGACCTCATGCAGAAGGACTGCCTGTGTAGGTGTCAAACGGGTATGATTATTAGGTCAAATGCTTTTTTATAAACATATGTTGCAATTTTAGGGGAATAATATGTGAGGTAATTAATTTAAATGCAAATGCAACAAGACTGTACATTTATGAATGATATCTTAAAATCGTTTCATGTATAACTTCAGGAAAACAGGCTATAAATTTGATTCTAATATGGTACAACCTTTTTTTTAAATGTGTATGTATAATTTTTATTTTTTTTTGCTATGATTACATCATTTTGTTTTATTTGAACAAATAAAGGGTGTTATAAGGTGAAGTGTGTAATTTCTGCAGCATTATTACACACATTACCTTGAACCTCAAGAAGCCAGAAGTGCATTATGGGAATTAGGCTGGGATGTGTATAGTAGGGATGTTTTCAATGCTTCAGCTTGTGTTGCTGTATTACATTGAGGAATTAAAACACTTCATGTGTCTGTAAATACATTTCCTCTGCTTTAGCTTTGCACAAATTCAGGGTAAAGTATGCTGAATAACTAAAGCATCCACAGCATCCACCCAAAATAGGCCTACATTAAATTATATATTGTTATTTATAATAGTAATATTTACAGTATACACTACCAGTTTTCGATCAAAAATACAGTAAAAAAAAATATTGTGAAATTTTTATACAATTTCTATATTTATGTAGTGTGTGTGTATAATATGAATACATACGCACATTTATATAATATAAATATTGTTTTAATACAATGATTTTATATGTATGTATGTGTGTGTGTATATATATTTAATGGAACAAATAGAAAAAAAACATGAGTAAAATTACAAAGTAAGTAACACTTTAAATTAAATGCAAAATTTTGATGTAGAAAAGCTGAAATAGTATTTTCTTGTCAAAATATAACATTACAAAATCTTTACAGGTTGATTATAATAATCTTTGCAACTTTAAAAAATATTTTTTTTTTACAGTGTAGTAATTGTAAAATTATTATTTTTTAAATAAATAATTTACTGCAGAGCATAAACAATTATGCAGGGCACTACATTTACATTTATTCATTTAGCAGATGCTTTTATCCAAAGCGACTTACAATTGAGGAATACAATAAGTGCTACATTATAAAGAGGAAAACTCACAGGAAGTGCTTATAATATAACATTTCAGGCGTTGTTCAGAGCAAAAAACTAACTAGACAGGGAGAAGTTAAGGAAAGAGAGCAAAGGTGTCGAGTGAAGACGGAAGAGATGAGTTTTCAGGTGTCGCTTGAAATTGTCAGGGACTCAGCATTCTGGATAGGGCTGGGAAGTTCATTAATACACCTGCTAGCTACAACTCTAAGAACACATCTACACCAACGCAGCTGCTTGTAATCAGCACTTAGGTGTTCTCAGTGGTGTAGGAGGAATAAAAGTGCTAAAGCAATCAGAGAGCGATCATTTCTCTGACTGCAAACACACACTCAATGCTTTCTCTCTCTCTGAAGACAACCTAAACAGGCTGTGGTGCATGTACAGAAAATTGTATTACCGTGGTACCTTTTGGTCACTATTTTTTTGCAATATTTATATTTTTAAAATTTCCAGTAACTTTAAAATTATAAATACATAAAAGCCTCAAGGTGTCAGGGAATCAATAGAATTGTAAAAATGTGACAATTTTAGTAAGTATAAATGTTTCTATTTGTGCTTGTTGTGAGTGCAGTGTCTACAAAATTATTTTAAACGACACGTGACGCCTAGTTTATGCAGTAGTTGATTTTCACAGGTAAATGCAATGAAATCTCAAAGACATGAATCAGGTCTGAAAGCTGTCAGATGTATCAAAATTAAAGTTTATTACAAGAATAGGAGGTATGTAGTGCATAAAGTTGTCAGAATACAGATCTGACGGTACAGGACAGAAGCTGCAACATGCTTTTCACTGCACGACACACCAGAACAATCACACGAGCACCTGATAATAAGGCACTTAAACAAGTGACCAAAAACTAAGACTATGATCGGAATGGAATACTAGCTTACTCCATGCATACTTTCCACTGTTTTCTTTAAAGGGTAATTGAAACAGTTGTCATTTTTCCAGGATCTCAAACAGTAGTATGCTGCATTTGCTGTCACATGATCTCATCATGGTCCAGTTATCATCTTAGAAAAATAAAAACTTTTGTATACTGCACATTGCCATTGCATACTATATGTAAGTGCAGTACGATACTATCCTATTCCAAACATAACCAAAGACTGAGATGAAACAGACCCCTCTTCCTTGCTGTGAGCTCTCGCATGCCTCAGTTCCCACAGAGACGTCAACAGCATACGAGAAAGAGAACGCAAGGTTCATTAGGATACGAACAACGGTGTTGTTTTCTATTTTTGATGATCGTAGCGTTATGCTTTTATCAGTACAAAAATAATGTCACAGGCACAGCTTTGTTGCATTTTTTAAAGGCGTTGATTTGGTATCGGAGAACAGCCAGAACCGGAGACCTTCAGTTCTACACACTGTTGGCTCTGTCCCAAAACCTAGTCAGCTGCCTACATAGACAGCACTTTGAGGTATTGTAAGTGCTACACACTCAAAGCCTGTTCCAAATATAGGCTGCATGATTATTATCACTTTCTTTTCGACAATTTTTATGCATGTATCCTTTGTGAAGAAGGCACACCCAAAACGTGGAAACGATCACAAATACATTTCATTCAATACTGCGATTTATTAAATAAAAAAATATGTAAATACAAATAAAATTGACTATATTACCCAATATTTGTGTGCTACTGTACATACATTACCATTCAAATGTTTGGAGTCTGTAATTTTTTTATATTTTTTTATATAACTCTAATGCTCCCCTCCGCTGCATTTATTTGATAAATACATTAAAACAGTGATATTGTGAAATAATTTTACAATTCACAATGTTATATATTTTTATATTTTGACATTTAATTTATTAATGTGATGGTAATACTAAATTTTCAGCATCATTACTTCAGATCTTCAGTGTCACATGGTCCTTCAGAAATTATTCTAATATGCTGATTTGTTGCTCAATAAACATTATTATTATTATTAATGTTGAATATTTTTGTGGAATCCATGATACTTTTTTATACTCTTTGGAGAATAGAATGTATAAATAAATAATACAACATTGAAATATATATATTTTTGATCAATCTTTTGATCAATTTAAATCATTATTGCTAAATGGTCTGGTATTTTAGTATCATTGAGATAAAATTATTGTTTTTATGAATATTTTGAATAAGTTTTTATTCTTATATTTTTATAAATTTTTAATAAATTTTTATTTTCCTTTTAGTAAATTTGTTGTTTTTGTATTTTTAATATACGTCTATACAATTTTTATTAATTTATTCAAATGAGAAATGTTACCTGAAATAACTATATATATATATATATATATATATATATATATATTTCAGTTAACGTTTAAGTAACAATTTTTTCATGGTTTTAATTTTAGTTTTAGATTTAGTTTTAGTTAACTGTAATAACCTTGCAGAATAAAAGTATTAATTTATTTTGAAAATCTTACTGGCCCCAAACTTTTGTAAAGTAGTGTATTATTACTCTTAGTATATTATTGTGCTGTTAGCTTAGAAACAAACACCAAACTGTATTGAAATCAATTGTAAAGTCTCCCATGTGCGGCCAAAGAGTTGCTGCCAGTTTAGAGTGCTTCAGATCGGTCTCTTTTGAGGATCCGTTTCAATTAGTTTCCTGTCTTAGATTTGCACAAACCTTATACTAGGTTCTGGAACAGAGTCTCTATATTACCATAACCATAATGAATTGTGTATAAATATTTCAAGAGAAAGCACACAGTACTTGCATACTTGGTGAAGACATTGGAGAGCGGCAGTGGTTTTGCGACTCCTCTTCAGGTAGGTGGGTGTTTTTCAGTAGCTTTTTGTCCACGCAGAACAGCTCAGCGTTTTGAAATGTTAGACAGGTGGAAGTACCTTCTGTAAGTGTTTATGTTATCATGCTGGGATCTTTTAGCTGCTCTATCTCCGTCTGATGTTCATTAATAATGCAGAATATTCTGTAACCAATGGACTGCTCGATTTAGAGGTAAACGGGGGAAGTACTGGAAATGCTGGCATCAGCAAAAGGTACGTGATTCTGTCTTGAAAATCATTTTGGATTTATGAAATGCAAAAATTGTGCAACGTTTAGCAGTAACTAACATCTTAGAGCCATTTCAACCAAGCTTTCACTCAAATTACTAATATTAGGACTTATTCGAGTCAATTCTACACAGTTACGTCAAAGAGCTCTGAATGAAATATTTTGTCTTTTCTTTTGAAGGTACTTGGACGAGAATATCCTGTTTTGTGTTAAAATAGGGCCCGGACTAGTCTTCTGCCCTTGGCTTTGATTCGTGGAAAGGTTGCGCTGGTTTCGTTGCCAAGAGCCGGAGACCCTGTTGGTGTAGTTCCTCCTCTTCTCCTCAACAGGAAGTCGACGCTAGCTGAAGACATGGCATAGAAGACGTTTCCTGTGGGAGGTATTATTAACTCTGTGGAGAGATAAATGAAAGACAAAGAAATACTCAGAAAACCATATGAAAGTGTTTTTTTCTTAAATAATCAGTTTAAATAATTTAGTTAAAATATTAAATTTTATGAAATATTTCTATAAATAATTAAAAATAAATAATTTAGTTTGGATTCAATATAAATTACTTAAACATGTTTAATATGTATTTATATACAGTATATACACTACTGTTCAAAAGTTTGGGGTCAGTAAGATTTTTCTGTAATGAAGTCTCTTATGCTCACAAGGCTACACTTTTTTTAATAAAAAAAATTAACAGTAAATTAACTTGTCTATTTTTTTAAATTGTATTTATTCTTCTGATACAAAGCTGAATTTTCAGCATCATTACTCCAGTCTTAGGGGCCTATCATACACCTGGCGCAATGCGACGCAGTTATCATTTTCACGTCCTGCGCCGCGTTGTTTAAATAGCAAATGCATTTGCGCCCATTTGTGCGCTCATGGGCGTGCTGGTCTAAAAACGAGGTGTGTTCAGACGCACGCATTGCTATTTTGAGGAACTGAAAATAGACTGCGTCATAGGCCAACTCAAACCTGGTCTAAAATCAAAGTCTTTAATAAAGAGCACGTTAGTAGAAAATGCGCCTCTGGGCAGGTCCACAATGCACGTTCACTTTGCTTATAACACACAGGGACTCACAGCAGCACACAAAAAATGCCCAAAAAACTCCCATTACTCATTAAGAGAATAGTGACAACCCGTTTAGACCATGCGCCCGGGCATGCCGACCGTTTTCCGTCGTTAAACTAGCAAAAGTGGATTCAGACACGCCCTGAGTGCACCTGCGCTGTGCGCTTTAGACCATGTGCTTAGATCGTTAAAATAGGGCCTTTAAAGTGATAGTTCACTCAAAAAATTAAATTCTGTCATCATTTACTCGCCCTCAAGTAGTTCCAAACCTGTATGCATTTCTTTGTTCTGCTGAACACAAAGGAAGATATTTTGAAGAAAGTTTGTAACCAGGCTGTTTTGGGGCACCATTGACTTCCATAGTAGGAAAGAAAATACTATGGAAGTCAATGGTGCCCCAGAACTGCTCTGTTTCCCACATTCTTCAGAATATCTTCCTTTGTGTTCAGCAGAACAAAGACATTCATACAGGTTTGGAACTACTTGAGGGTGAGTAAATGATGACAGAATTTTCATTTTTGGGTGAACTATCCCTTTAATGTCACATGATCCTTCAGAAATCATTCTAATATGCTGATTTGCTGCTCATTTATTATCATTGTCCATGTCTAAAACAGTGTTTGATGAATAGAAAGTTCAAAAGAACAGCATTTATTAAAAATAGGAATCATTATATAATGTCTTTACTGTCCATTTTGAATCAATTTGTGCTGAATAAAAATATTAATTTCACATGTGAATGGTAATGTACGTATATATTCATTTATATTTTACTTCATTGTTTTATTTATATACCATAATGTCACTTTTATAGTCCATAATGTCACTATGTCCCATCAGTATGCCCAGAATAATGTTTTTCACATTTCATGATGTGTTTTAAATGCACATTATGACATGAAAAATGTGACATCACCTTTCCCCTCCGGCAGCAGTTGGATCAGCTCGTATTTGGAGGCTTCTTGAGCATTCTGGCTGTGCTTCTCTAATGCAGAACTGATTACAGTGGGTGTTTTATCATTACTGGTGACCTGAGGCAGCACAGAAAAGAAAGTATATATTAGAACAAAGAGCGACTGCATTCATATTAAACAGGAGCTGACATGAAATGCCGAAGATTGTCTGATGTAACACTGTGAAATACAGGGGTTTCAAAGCCCAAAGTGTGAGCACATTGTGTTTTTTTTTTTACTTTAATTAGAAAATGTATTGTATTTGTGTTTGCTAGACTACCAGAATGCTTCTGTATAAGTTGCCGTCATGTAAATCCATCCGTATCCTGACGATTCTCATATCAGGCCCCGGCTTATTATTGATGGGGTTGTTGCCGCAGGAGGCAGACCGCCGATGTGATTTGACAGCTGTAGTGGGTGTGGTCAGAACAGAGGGCGTGGCATCGTTGGGCGGCGGTGACAAATCAACATCCAGACAGGAAACGGACGGGGATTTCACATGCTGAAATAGAGGTAATTATGACAACTCTTAGGAGTAGTTCAACAAAACACATATCATCTTTATGTGGGTTGTTTTGTCTGCTTTGCTCTAAAATCTCATGTTTGCTCACACAAATTCTTAAAGCTCAGACATTCTCCTAAATATCTGCTTTTATATTCCACAGAAGAAAGAAAGACATTCAGGTTTAGAGCAACATGAAGGTGAGTAATAGATGATATACTTTTTATATTCAGGTATATATATATATATATACATATTTAATATTTATAATTCAATCTTTCTACTTTAAAAATTCCATGTTTAATTAAATTTTACTTGCAGTTTTTTATTATTTGTGAAATTCACAAAAATGTATCGTACACCAAAAAATTTCAATTAAAAATAGCTTGTAAATATCATAATTATTTACTAAGAAACAGCAACTTACATACTGAATAAACCAAAAATGTTAAGTAGAAAGACAGAAATAGTATTTTTCTCTAAAACATGCCCTAATAGTGTTTTATTTACTAATGAGTTTTTTTTACAGTGTATACAATCTTTATTAATAATACATGTATTATCATTTAATTAATTAGTATTTTTGTGATTAGTATTAAATGTCTACGTTTTAGAATAACATTAAAGTCATCAAATCTATGAAATAACGAAGTATATTCATCCATTAAAAACAAGATTTAAATGTATTTATTTATTTTAATAATAAATAACTATTATCTTGAACTATTTTCAAGCATTTAAGCACAGGCCTTTAGATGAAAATGTTTTTGGATCACGAGTAACATAAATTCAGTCCAATGTGTAAACACTTTTATCTGGTAGTCTGAATTTTCATGCAAGAAAAATGTTTGTGCATAATATTAGTTTGGCATGGTTCAATGCCAAAAAGCAACTTTAAATGCTATAAAAATCCTCAGTGAGCTCTCAAATAATAAATCTCTCAAAGTTGCTGATAACAGCCGGGCTTTTAAAGACCCATTACTGCAATGTAATCAAAATAAAGCTCTTCATTCGCCCTTACCTTGTAAAGCCTGGAGAGCAGGTGATTGACAGGAGACGGGAAGTCAAATATGCCATCAGCATCCATTGTCGTATTTGCCATGGCTGAGAGTGCGCTGTAACGGGAGAACAGAGCAATCTTGTCACAAACTGGAGGCTCTTTGCCATGTGCTGCTTATGACATTGATTCTTTCTGAATAGACTGTAACCTAGAGTATAAATATCAAACTCCAAACCAGCAGCAGCAGCTTTGAAGTCAGACGATAAGTGTGTCTTTGTCCTGCTTTAAAACTTCATTTGATTCAGCTCAAGCAGCATTACGGCGCTTAAGAGCTCATGAAAGAAACATCTGTGTGTGCATGTCAAGGACCGAGTCTGATCCTCGGCATAGCCAACAGGAAGATTGTTATTTAAATAGTTGAAATATTGAGCCCAGGATTCACAAAATAAGAGCAATACATTGCATACTATATTGTAGTGTTTCTAAGCTGGTGGGTCGTGAGCCAAAAATGTGTTGCAAATCTGTTCAGCAGAGAAAAAACAATGCCGAATGCAAAAAAATTATAACGTAATCGTGTTTAGCACATTCAATTCTTCCCATTACTTTGGCAATGTCTGAGCGTCCAGTCAAACTCTACTGTATTTTGGTGCAAATTCATCTGTCTCTTGTTAACACTCTTTAACATAGTCTTCACTATGGTAACCAATGCTAAATCGCTGCATCCCACTTTTGTTTTGTTCAATTTGATCAATTTGAAGTTTATCTTAGTGTCCCCATTGTTCTGAGACATACTACTAATATTGTAAATTAGCTTTTAATTTTATACTTTCAGTTTTAATTAGAATTTTTGTTCAATTTTACTGTTATGCGTTTTTACATCGGTTCTAGTTTCAGTTTTATTTTTTATTTATATTTTACATTATTTCCAGTTAGCAATTTGAGTGCCTAAACTAAACGAAAATTAGAGTAAAATATGTTTCGTTTTCAATGAACTTATTTCAATGAACAAAATGTTTTATAAGTTTTAGTTAAAGATAATAACCCTGCCCGAGACCGAATAAAGTTTCACGACAGATAGAAAATATTTCACTCTAGTACATTTTCACTTGATGTACAAAATAAATAATGAGCGTAAACATTAAAAACAGATGCATTTGTTATTAATATATTTAAAAATAATTAGAACTTTTCTCTTTTTTATATGACATTATTTTCTTCACTGTAAACAATGCAGCTGCTTTTTTAAGCTTAAAAATTATTAAAATAATTTAAATATCCAACTTAAGTAAACTAAAGTTAACTGAACTTATAATTTTTATTCAATCACAAACACTAAGTTAAAACACCTTATTACTTATTATAATGTTGAATTTTAAATTGCTAGAACTAATCACAGCAATCATTTTCAACAGTGTAACTGTACAGCACTATATTTTGATTCGTGTTGATTTGCAATCTAATTGTGGACTCTACAGTAAGAAATGCTGTGTGGTTGTTGATGTAGGACAGTGATGTTCTTACTCTGGACACTGTGTGATGGTCACTGTAGGGTTCAGGCCACGGCCAGGACTCGGCTCGCCCGGTGCTTCAATCTGATTGGACAGCTTGTAGCTATTAAAAAACACATGGACATCTTATTATATAGATAATCGGTGTGTATCTGAGATGATCAGAATAAAGTAACAGAAATGTCACGGACCTTTCCTCTTCACCCAGAGTAGGTACGCTGTGATACCACTGAACAAACGTCTCATCCGTTCTGAAAATGCTGTTTCTACACGAGGACTGAAGGAGGCGAATTTGAGCGATGACTTCAAACTCCTGAAATCAAGAGGACGTGATGTTAATACTTTTTTAAAACAACTTAAACGAATGACAGTCAAGTATATAATCGCCATAAACTCACCCGTCGTCTTTTGTCGAAGTTGATGAAGCCATTCTGTAAGAGACATTAGATTTTGGTTTACATTACACCCTGCCAATGCAACGCTGACATAGAGTTTTGTTCTGACACATCTTGATTCTGTCAGATGAGCTTTGACAAACATTGTGAAACCACTGCTATTTTTATACTTCACAGCTGGATGTGCTGATACTCTCTGTTGCATCTTTTTTTAGTTCTGTTAGTTGTGTTTCATGGCAGGCTGTGGACTGAACATCACCTCTAATCGGTCTTTGACTGCAATGTCCAGCATGGTGAGATCTCTGAGGAAGATGCCCAGGTACGGCACAGTGCCCTGAGCGCATGACTACAAAAGAAATATCAATGATTATAAACACTTCATCACACCTAAATATATGCATATTTTTTATATACACACACAAACTACCAAGTTTGGGGGAACATTCTTTAATGTTTTTGAATGAAGTCTCTCATTCTCACCAAGGCTGCATTTATTTTCAAAAATACAATAAAATCTTATTATTATTGCAATTTAAATGAGCTGTTTTCTGTTTAGATATATTTTAAAATGTAATTCATTCCTGGGATTCAAAGCTGCATTTTCAACATCATTACCCCAGTCTTCAGTGTCACATGATCCTTCAGAAATCATTCAAATATGCTGATTTACATTATGCTGGGAACATTTTTAGCTGCTTGATATTTTTTTGAACCTGTGATACTTTTTTCAGAATTCTTTGATGAATAAAAAGTTTAAAAGAACAGCGTCTATTCAAAATATAAATATTTTTTAACAATATACTCTACCATTCAAAAGTTTAAGGTTTGTTTTTTCTTTGTTCTTTTTTATAAAAATTAAAATAAAAAATAAATACTTTTATTCCGCAACGATATGTTAAATTGATGAAAAAAGTGGTATTCAATTTTAAATTGTAACTTTTCCACAATATGACTGTTTTACTGATGAGCATGAGATTTCTTTAAAAAACATTACAAATCGTACTGATCCCAAACTTTTAAACAGTAGTATATATTAGGGCTGTGCGACTAATCGAAATCGAATCGCAATCGCGAGTTGAGACGTTGCGATTTGCTAAACGCAAAGCCTGCGATGTGTACGCGATATTACTCTGTTCCAGAGCATATGCATGACTGCCAGCCTTGAGTGGAAGTCTTACTAACCAAAAGAGTGAGCGCACATCCGTTCTTTCTCCCCGATCAGCACTGTTCTAGCCAACTGCGTAAAATGTATTTAAGGATGCTTACCCCTGTGAATCTCCTGTTGTTGATTTTAGTGTCAAGGTTTGAATATTTGGAAGTCCCCTCCTGTAAAAATTCAAGAGCTTTATTACAGAAAACTTGAATCAACTCAACAGAAAATAGGTCAGTTCCTGCGTTTGCAATATGTCTCTGTATGATGCATTTAAATCTGTCATGTTGTGGAATCTGAATGTGATTGCAGAGCTTCAGTGGAGAGCAAGAGTACTTGTATTATGATTTTATGGTTGTTCTTTTTTTTGTCCTTTTTGGACCTTCACAATAGTGGTCATTATGATCACTAAAGCTTAATTTCGTCCTTTGTGTTCCACAGAAAAAATAGCATAATGACAAGAGGATGAGTAAATAATGACATATTATCTATTTTTGGGTGAACTGTTCCTTAAAGAGCAGCAATAGATAATGAATTACACAAGTTTACTCATTCTGATTTTACTCATTCTGTTCATGTCCTCCCTTTAGGCCATGCTGAATTAATGCAGTGCTCTACATGAAGCACATTCAATGAGAATTTAACACAGAGAGCCAGAGGACATCGAATGACTTGATATTTTCCCATCAAAGCATTGCATGCTCTCAGTAATAACATTAGAGAAGGCCCGTGTGAATTGGCTGCTTTGTATCGTAGTGGGACTGACCTCCTTGAGTAGCTCGCGGCTCTGGGAGTAGTTGTCTTTCTCTGAGAAGATGTCCGAAAGTTCCTCGTATCTCCTCACAGCTTCTCTGTCGGAGTAGAGGAAAGGACTTTAGGTTATTCTGAACTGCTGGTGTTAAAAATGATCTGTGTTTTTGTTCTGTCACTGTCTTTCTGTTGCACTGCGGTATCTTCAGTCACGAAAACAAATTCCTCGTATGTGTATACCTGGCAATAAAGCTCATTCTGATTCTGAATAATGACGTTATATATTATATGCATCATTCTTTTGGGAAACATACATATAAGAAATATTCCAGATTGAATACAACTAAAATACTATCATAGAAAATGTAGAAAAACAAGCAAAAAAATTAATTTATACCAAAATGAATAAAGAAAAGTTTATACGATTGCAAAAGTATTTTGAGTCTTTTACAATTTTATACAGCAAAAAAAATCTGACAAAATTATATTTGAAATATACACACAGTAAATTCAAATGGAAAATCTTTTTGAATCTTGAATGTTTGAATCGTCAAATGCTATTTTTTTTAATATAGTGTTCAAAAGGGGCACGAAAATATATTTAATTCTAAAATCCAAATGTTAGTAAACACAAAAAATGTATTGTTGATTATATTTTGGACAATATCAATTTATTTAGATTGAAAATATATTAAAGTAAAAAAGTAAAGTAGTGTGTGTGTGTGTGTGTGTGTGTGTGTGTGTGTGTGTGTGTGTGTGTGTGTGTGTGTGTGTGTGTGTGTGTGTGTGTGTGTGTACACATAGATAGAAATAATGTATTTTATTTCTGTATACATTTATATAAGAAAAAATGCATCTGATATTAATATTATATTAGTCTTATATTTAAAAATATATTTAAAAAGTATATCTGTGTCTATGATTAATATACTAATTTAATTTAAACAAAAATATGTATTTTTATCATTATGTATATTTACCATTAGTATGTTAATTCTTCAATATATATTACATTAAATATATTTTAGAAATATGTTTTAACCCATTTTTATATATATTTTTTTATATTTTTAAAATGTAAGAAAATATTTCTTGTCATATTGGAGGAAAATCTGTAGGGCAAGTTGTACTGCGCCACAAATAAATATTGACTTAAATGATATTCCTTTAACACATCGCCGAGCAGTTTTCTTAGTAAATCCAGACCTGTCTGTCTCCTGCCAGGTCTTTCTCAGTCTGTGGGTGGGGTTGCTCTGCAGCGCTGACAGAATGGCGTACAGTGAGGAGAAGTTCTTCCTGCTTCTGCAGGCCTGTTTGGGAAAAAACCACACGCTCCCATGAGTCCTTTATCCTGATAAATGACATGGTTTACAGCGAAACCGCTCTGACCTCTGCGACGCTGATCCATTTCTCCAGCAGTCTGGCCCTCTGTTGGCTCTTCAGACCCGTGTTCCACAAGCACGAGGCTGCGACGGCGTTTGCTAAGCGATTAAACTGCTTGATAGTAGCTCTGACCGACCAGCACGCTCCTTCCTGGCCCTTCTTATCTCTCTGAGACCACAGAGACCCCAGACAGTGATAGGGCACCAGCTTCAGAAACAGATCCTTAAGGCAAGACAAAAGCATTTCATTTAAGGATGTTACCAACAGGTCCGAGATGTTCACAGACTCTAGAGAGTGAGGTATTCTGTAACTCATTTTACTTATAGTTTCAAACTAATCTCTGGTGTTTTCTGCAGAAGTAAAGGTGGCATGTGTGAGCGGTATGATCAAACTCACAGTCTCGATCCTGGTCAGCTGCTCTGCGATCACACTGGATGGAAACCCCAGGATGCTGGTGGCATCAAACTCCGAGGGATCAGGAGGAGATGTCACGCCTTTGGTAGGATCTGTAGGAGATCACTACATCAATATGGTAAAATGGACAATAAGTGCTGCTATGTCTATCTAACTTGTCCATTGAAGTTCAGTATATGGAGAAAATTCCTGGAATGTTTTCATCAAAAACCTTAATTTCTTTTCGACTGAAGAAAGAAACACATAAACATCTTGGATGACATGGGGATGAGTAAATTATCAGGGCATTTTTATTTGAAAGTGAACTAATCTTTTAAAGTCGAACGCGCCTAATGAGTTTGCTGCAGTGAACATACATCAGTACATCTGCCATTCAGATATGATGATGCACACCACCATTTCGTTATAAGCATCAAGATGGCGGAGAAAAAATATGATTACATCAGGGCACCAACTAATCTTGTTTTAACCACAGTCACAAAAGGTAAACCACATCATGCACAATCATGTCAAGTTAACCACTGAGAGACAGTGCATCATCGTGTCATGTGTGCTGGGATGCAGTATTTTGCACTTACTTTGTAGTAATAGTGTGTTGACTGAAATAAGTTTGTATAAAGTTTTTGTTTTTGGAGAATTATTTCATATTTATTATCTGTTGTACTTGAGCAGAACAGGGATGCACTTTGGTGACACATGAAACAAATGCCCAACATTATGTGTCTTTTGTGTCTTTACATCATTTCCATCATGTTTGATGTGCTTGCAGATCACAGGGAGAATTTACTGATTCAAATGTGTCTTGTAGGGTTACAAGTAGGCCTAAACATTTCATACTTTTTTAATTCAGATTTTTTTGTTATAGGCCTACTTCATATTTTGTTATATTTTTTATACTGTCATTATTTGTAAAGTATAATATATATATATATATATATATATATATATATATGTTCTTTCCTTTACCTTTACCAAATTTACCAGTATTTACTTTCTTTTCATATTTGGCGACTTTTTTTGAAAAATGGAGGCTTTTGAGGGTGGTTCTAGAGATGATCTGAGGGAGGGTTTGGCAACACTGGTACAGCGGCTCTGCAGCGAACAGTGTTGACAGGGTAGCGGCACAACAAGCAGGCTATTTTGAAAATACAGCCGTTGGAAAAATTACAGAGCCGTGGGTTGCGGTTTTTTGGGCTACTTTTGTAATGTACCACGGCCGCCCAAAGTGTATGTAGACAAATAAAACTGAAAATAGATCCTTTTACTAATGTGTATTATACTTGGAATGTATCCCTGGCAACTTAAGAACGGAGAGGCGGTTGTAACACAAACAACGCGAGTTTCAGCCAGAGCATACAACACATCAGAAATAAACATGACAACAGCCATTATAGACCAGTACCAGTTATTAAAAACAAAGCTGGGATGGTGGGAAACCTAGATAATTATAGACCTATAGCTTTAGCTAGTATCTTGTCTAAAGTGCTGTTGGAAATACTTTTGATTGTTGTAAATGTATACTGGGATTGAAATGTGGTTATTTATTCTACAGATAACCAGTGATAATGGGCTAAGGAAACATGGCAATGATCTTTGCATTTATGCATTTAAGTAAATAGTAATGTGTGATAAGTATAGAGATAACAATTCGCTATCCTAATTGTATAGAGACTGAATATAACCTGAATAACCTGCACTGTCTGTCACAAACCTACAAAAAACTGTGAAATGTGGTCTTTGTCTAAGGGACAAACAGCCTGACCTGAGAGCGAGCCGGACAGCAGGGTTTTCTCACTCAGCTCCTCAGTGATCCTCAGCAGTCGGCCTTTGATTTCTGCGCCCGAGGTGTCTGTGGGAAGCAGGGGGGCCAAGCGCAGCAGGCAGGAGGGATCGTTCAGAGAGCGGAAATCCTCGGGATAGTCACTCAGCCATGTGCTGAACACTGTACACACCGCCCTGAACACAGCAAATGTGAATAAACACCCCACAATGCAGTTTAGAAGACATAACCGGCTATTAACTACTTCTGTTTATAGCTTGTTGTGTATCTATAGTAGTACATACTTGTTGAACATCTGACGAGTGTTACTATTGCTCTCCCCAGGAGGATTTCCCAACCTAGAAAATAGTTCATATTGAAATTGGGGATTAATTTACTGTAATGTCAGTTAGTATTCCAAATAATTGCCACATTTAATATTATTGGGTTATTTTTAAATATAATGATATATTATTTTATATATGATATAATATTACATAGACAGACAGATAGATGGATAGACAAATAGACAAACAGACAGATAGACAGACAGATGGATGGACAGACGATACATACAGACAGACACGACATACAGACAGACAGACAGATACAGACAGACAGATACAGACAGACAGATAGACAGATAGACAGACAGACAGACAGACAGACAGACAGACAGAGATAGATGGATAGACAGATAGAGACAGACAGAGATAGATGATACAGACAGACAGATAGATAGACAGACAGATAGATAGACAGACAGACAGACAGACAGACAGAGATAGACAGACAGACAGACGGAGACAGACGATAGACAGACAGACAGACAGACAGACAGACAGACAGACAGACAGACAGACAGACAGACAGACAGACAGACAGACAGACAGACAGACAGACAGATAGATAGATAGATAGATAGATAGATAGATAGATAGATAGATAGATAGATAGATAGTAATTATATCTGAAAGACAATGACTTTATTACTTTACATGCACTGTACCTGTCAATCAGGATGTCCAGCACTCTCTGGGTGGAGGTGAAGGAGCGATAGGTGGAGAGGAAGATGGAGATGAAGGAGGAGTCCCCCATGGACAAGGAATGAAGGAGATGGAGAACCAGCTTTTCCTCTGTCCCTGCTTTGACGTGCTGAGAGCGGGATGCTGTGGTCTGGGAAGAGACGGGTAAAGGCGTCAGGACAGAACTTCTGGAACACACATCATGGAATATTACTTGTGAAGATGGGGCTCACCCGCGGGCCGGCAGGGGAACTGTGCCCTTGTTTTACCACCACAGTATAGATGATACCGTCTTCCGCCATTTCGGACACAGTGGACTGAAGAAGAGAGAGATCAGAGTAAGTAAGCAGTCATTTTGTGGATTTTTTCAAAGAGTCTTCCAGTGTACTTATTACAAGCTCACTAGGTTAGGGGCCTTGCTCTTGTCACACTAATTAAACCTCATTGCTTGTTCCCAGTGGAAATCATTTGTCTTCTATCACCAAACTTTTGATTAAAGGCATAATGTCTGTTTCAGTTTATTTTGGCCAAGACCCACCCACTTCATTAACATGAGAAGTGACCACAGTCCACAGATCACAGTTTTAGTTTTTACTTGACTTTTTATATAATTGTACATGTAATAAACTAACACTTGTGTGGAAAAACACATTTTAATAAATGTGTAGACTTTCATTTTTGGTTCATTCAAAAGTAATAAAAATCATTATTGCACAGACATAATGCAGACTACCGTTCAAAAGTTTGAGATCAGGTAGATTTTATGTAATGTTTTTGATAGAAATATCTTATGATCACCAAGCTGCATTTATTTGATAAATACAGTAAAAACAGTCATATTGAAATACAGAATATACAGAAATACAGAAATATTATTACAATTTAAAACAACTAATTGTTTTCTATTTGAATATATATATATTTTTTTTTTATTTGTTTAAATTGTATACATTTTTTTATGCAAAGCTGAATTTTCTGCATCATTACTCCAGTCTTCAGTGTCACATGATCCTTCTGAAATCATATTAATATGCTGATTTGATGCGCAAGATTTGTTATTATTATTATTATCAATGTTGAAAACAGTTGTGATGCTTAATATTTTGTGGAAACCATTATACATTTTTAGGATTAATAAAAAGTTCAAAAGAACAGCAATTATTTAAAATATTTTTTGTTGTAACAACATAAAGGTTTTTGATCAGTTAAATGCATTCTTGATGAATAAAAATATTCATTTATTTTAAAGTCCCTATGAAATTAAAACTGAAGTAATATATAAGGTTATCTATGTACAAGTCATCATTTAAGATACAAGATATAAGCATTCAAAACTTACAGTCTCTTACTTCCGCCAATATGGATCAGCGATTTTGATGATATCACTCTGCACTTCAGCTTCACATTAAACTTTCTGTCCAATCAAATGCTCTCTAGAATCATTATAATCACTGTTTTGCTTCAGTAACAGTTTCATATACTGAATCTAAAGGATAATCTAATTGACTGTGGCTGTCATACGCTGTCAAATGTAGCTTTACCGAGCTCAACGGCAGTGATACAAAACGCTATTGGCTATTTAAAAAAGGGGGTGGTGCTGCTTGATATGTCCCGCCCTGACTTCCTGTTTCAGTTGAAATTACATCAACACATAGAATAATTCGACATGTTTCAAGGCACTTCAGTGGACCTTTAAAGGGGTGGTTGACTGTTTATTTCTAGGCTTGATTGTGTTTATAGTGTGCAGTAAGCATTATTCACATATTATACCATTATTCCACACCGCTCTGTCTCTTACTTCTCAGCGCAATATGGATCAGCTAAACTGACTCTACTGCACGTCTAAACGTTCCGCCCCTCATCAGCGGCATGTGATCCGGTTGTATTGTAAACAATGACTGTCTATATTGCTTTCAGCCCGATTGAGACGCAGAGAATATTAGTGAAGAGGATTGTGCAGAACCTGTGAAAGCACGGCTCTTAATGGTATGTTTTTTTGGTTGTTGTTGGTTCATACGTTTAGATACGCTGTTATTTGTAAATAGTACTGCTTCTGTTTATTTTAATATAATCCTGATTGCTTTAATCTCGTCCAGAATCATATAATTTACATCTGATCTGATGATCTGAATTGCAGAGCTGATGCGAGGAGCAGGATTAAGAACAGCTTTAAAACATTGATTTTGAAACGTGTGAATCATTAGAATCGCGATTCATATATGAATAGATTTTTATCTAATCTAAAGCAGCGCACATGTGGTTTATCTGGGTCATAGTAACTGTCCCTACAAGCCGTTTTTGTAGCATTAAACTGCCTTTACCGCATTGAACTTTCAACTTTGCAGATATTGGCAACATTACACACACTAACTAATGTTAAAAAAGTTAAATCACAATGAACCACCCCTTTAACAAAAATATTACTGACTAAATAGTGAAACTCAAAAACATAAATGTTGTTTCACAATATTTTTTCAGTCTATCTGGTGTGCAAACTTTCCTTGGCCTGCAAATGGCATCCTAAATAATCAAGATTGTGTTTCCAGGAGGACTAGTGCACCTTGGCTGCTGGATTATATTACATAAATGCCAGCCAATCAGATCGGAACAGCTGATTGTCAAATAGTGTTTGCCAGTTTGTGTGCAATATGCATCAGAAGGTATGTGGGCATTCTGAACATCTGAGACTATACCATCATTGGATTTTCAGCTTTCAGCTACTATGCCACAAAACTCATTAAGAAAATCATCTTATGCTGCAGTTGACACAGACAGTTTGAAAGAAGCATTTCTGTTGGCAGAAAAAGATCCAGTCTTACCAGGTTCAGTGGACAGTACCATGTGGTCTTCATCGCGGACGGCTCCCCCTAAAAGAACACAGACCAAAAAATGTAAGTGCATCATATATTACCAATGTAAACACTGTTTAGACTGAAGATGCATATTATGCAAATATTAAAAACTGGGATTAAACAATTACATAAATTGTGAAAAGCGAAGGTTTCTGGAACACTCCCCATGTTGCCATTGGTTGGACAAACACATAGTCCTGCATCAAACTCACGCTATTGGTTGAGCTAGTCAGGATGCACTTTGATTGGAAACCTTAAACTTGACCTTTATCTCAAAATGGCTAAATATCACCTCGATTATTAAACTTTGCTATTAGCTACAGCTAAATCTCCACTTTATATCCTAACAGTGGCTTCATTTAAAGCAAGGTAAGATTGCACAATGTGAAGATGGGGCTCACATTTACATGTTATCTCCAACAAAAACTTAACAGATAATGGAAATCGCCAATTCAATTTACAGCGATTAAAGTGACGTATGCATTAGAATGTTTTTGATTTACTCAACACATCTGACAGAGATTTTCCAACAGTAAAACTGCATGAGACAACAGGCCAAAAACAAACCCTGTGACACGGTTATGAGTAACTGTCTGAAACGTCCATATGCATTCCAGCAGAATGATAAACATCGATCACTTACTAAGATCAATGTTCAAATTTGAACACAAATGTCAGATATTTACTTAAAAAGCTGCTAGTTTGTCTGAGCAGGAAATGCTAATTTTTTATAAAACACACAAGGTCCTTTATAATAATCTAAGTCTTGAGAAAAGCCATAACCCAAAGCAAACCAAAACATTCATAAATTACCTCAGTTGCAGTTCATTTGCTTGAAATCATTCAGTGTTGTGTGTGCCGTAAATTGAAAAACAGCTCAAGGAAAAACACTACCTTCAACTCAGCGAGTCCAGACAGGCAGAGATCTGCCAACTTCCTGGAAATCCTTAGCGTTTGCTGGAGAACTCCATTTCCTTCAGGCCTTTTCATCTGTTCGATTTAATCTATTTTTCTTGCTACTGCTTACAGAAGAGTGTTGATTTCATTCAGTGAGATTCTTAGTCTATCTGTCTTCCCCGCTCAAATCTCACTCTCTCTGTTATGGAGCAGAGCAAACACACCTGAGCTTGTCGCTAGGCCAACCCACACACACACACACACACACACACACACACACACACACACACACACACACACACACACACACACACACACACACACACACACACACACACATGCATACGTCACAAGGGCACTCCTGTTACAGACTCAAACACAATCTCTCTCTTCCTCCTTCATTCATTTATGGGTGAATTTCACAAAACCTCCAGCTCATATTTCACCCCCAAATTAACAAAAATAAAAATAATAGTAATAATAATAATTATATACACAATGGTAATTCAAAGTGCTTTACATAAAAGGAATTAAAATAATCATAAAAATAATCACAACAATAAAAACAAGGAATTTAAAAACTTTTAAAATGACTTAAAAACGAATTTTAAATTAATTGAAACAGTTAAGAATATAAAATTATTATACATATATATATATATATGCAGAAATCCTAAAAATAGCTTGATTTGGTGGGAAATGTGACTTTCATATCCAAATATATTTACATCCAAAATATCAAATTAATACCAATATAATGTAATATTAATTATTTATGTTATAATATTTATATCTATAATGTCCGTGTTTTCCGTATAAATAATGAAAAAAAAGCCTTAATGGACCTTAAAATATGTTTACTTTTCTTTATTCACATATATTCTTATTTAAATTGTGGTGGAGAGTATGACTGGGAAATAAATTGTTTAAAAATAATTCAAAATGTGTTAAATAAAATATAAAACTATAATATATATATATATATATATATATATAGCATTAGATTTTTATTTAGATTTCTGAAAAAAAAAATTTTTTTATTCAGTCATATTTTAATTGTATGACTGAAAAAAATATAATATTTGTTAATATTTTTATTTAAAAAAATTAAATAGGCTTCATTTTTAATGCACATATCGATTCTTATTTTAACTTTGGGGGAAAATATGACTGAAAAAAGTGTCAAAAATATAAAAAATATATATAAATTAAAAAAAAGGTCCCAAATATAGGCCTCCTTTACTTTATGCACAGTATTTATTTAGATTTTGGGAAAAATATTACTTTGACAGATTCACATAAGCCTTACATGTGTAGACTAATGCTGCTAAACCTGTTTGGTGAAGTTTAATGCAATGAATGAAACGGGAGTAAATAAATACACATGAATGTATCGGCTTCAGATTTCAAGAATGGCAGCCTTCTCGTTAAATCCTACTGCTCAACGTGTCTGCATGTAAAACAACCATCACTTTATGGTTGATCTTAAAAGAGATCTTCTTTAAACAGCAATGCATGACATGAGAAATGCCTGCTAATTAAAACACAGGGCAACACCTGTTTATCTAACAGGGATCCTCAACCGAAAGCACATATTGACTCAGAGATGGCGACATGCCGTGCAGGTGCTGGGTTTTTGTTATACTTCATGCAGTCCTGAGAGCGATGAGCATTAACCTTGCTGATTACAACCTATTCGCTGTGCTGGAGTGTTGTTTATATATAAAGAATATAAACAAGAATATTGTATTTTTCTGAAGAAAGAGTGATACTAGGCATTCTGCGTGGTTTCTGGGTTGCAACATAGCAACACCTTGGCAACCACTAAGATAGCATAGCAACACACTAGAATCATTCAGAATCTGGTGGTTGCCAATGTGGTACTTTGCCATTTCCATGTTTTTAAATAGTTTTAGTCTGTTGCTAAGCAGTTGCTATGTGTTATGAGTGGCTTCTAGCATGTTGCCAACGTGTAGGGTTGTTATTGCCAAGGTGTTGCTATGCAGTTTGTAGAGTGTTTTAAATAGTGTGTTGCTAAGCAGTTGCTAGATTGTTTCCTTCTTTGATTTATGTAACGCAAGGTGTAAAACTCCTTGATTGACATACCATTTACCAGTCCTATCTGAGTCAGGTCCAGAATGAACCCTAACCGCTCATTAATGCAGAAGCTTTTTCACTAGCTGTTAATATCATGTTGTGAAATTCACACCCTTGGGTATGTTTGGAAATTTTGAGTTTTACATTTAGGTTAAACCAGCTGTGACTTTCCATGGCTTTTCTCGGCCAGCAGGAAGTGCATTGCAAGTGTGGACAAACACAGGAAACAGGACATGCTGTCGTGTCATGCTGCCCTCCCTCCCTCCACACGCTCTTACTCTCTCAGTCAAACGCTTTGAACCGCTGTATATAGCGTTCGCCTCGGGGGAGGGGAACAAGACATCCTCTATAGAGTTTCCCAAGACAGTATCAGCTGCTCTGTGTTTACTATCCTCTCTGCCCTTAGTAGGGGAGACTGGGCGCAACTGTAACACAAGGCAGTTGTAAACAAACAACATTTTTCAGTCTCAAACCGGCTAGCATAATGACACTTATACAGACCATGATCAAGATTAAGTTATGAATACAGGACTTTATCATTGCTGAGAGCAGGGGCAATTATTACATTCAATACATGATTGAACTGGCTTCAGGTTTCGAGGATGGCAGCCTTCTCATCAAATCTACTGCTCAACAACTTTGCATGTAAAACAAACATCACTTTATAGCATGTCATGACACCTGCTAATAAAACACGAGGCAACACAATTATGTGACTTTTGATTCTTTACAATATGCATCATTAAAATATATAGCTGAAGATAGAACGTATGAGCTAGTCAGATTATTTTAGTTATTTAGCTTTCAAATCATTATAATATTGGCGCTGCTTAAGGACTTTGGCTTTAAACACATTCCTGAAATGTAAAGAATGAGTACAACATGGAGGAGAAAAACATTCATGAATAGAAATTATTAAAAAAAAATATATATTATAATTATGTTTTTGAGATCTATATTGTTATTTGACTTTATATCATTTTTGTGTTGCTTCTAACCATTCAGGTTTACATTTATTATATATATATATATATATATATATGTTCTTAAACTGAAAATATTAAATAACAAATCCGATTTCTAAAGGAATTAGATTTTACTTTTATATTCTTTGTTTTCATTTTAATTTTAGTTAAAGTTTTAGTAATTTTGTTGTGTATTTGGTAATTTGTATTATTATTTTTTAATATATTAACTAAATAAAAATGAGAAATGTTGCATCAAAAACTAGCTGAAATAAATTAAGTTCAATATTTTATTTTATTTCACTTAATGTATTTTTTCCAAGTATTACATTTTTTAATAGTTTTATGTAATGATGATAGTCCTGAATAGAAATGCCAATTTAAAATGTAATGCATTTTTTCACAGTATTACTGTTTAATTGATTTTTAATCAAATAAATGCAGTCATAGTTAGCATAAGAGACTTATTAACCCCAAACTTGTTTCAAATGTGTCTTATTCCAAAAGATGGCAGGCATATTTAGAGTAGTCTGTGAGTTAAAAAAATAAGTCACAATGTATGCCCTGCTAATACAGCTGCGTCCCAAGCATTAAAACCTTATATGTCCCTGCCGGCTGTGTTCTCACAAAAATGCATCGTAAATACATCACAGGGGAGCTATTTACAGAGACCTATTGTTTCTGCCTTCTCTATGAATACCTCGTATCTCTCTCTCTTTTATCTCTCTTCTTGTGTTCTCATCTATTACCGCATCGACCAACTTTTCCTCTTTCTCTGCCAATGGAAATCACACCGTGACCATGTGAACGCACGCCACTGACGATCACAATGGAGCTTAATGGAAATCAGTCAATCCTTTCGGCCCTGTTGGGGAGAGGTTTAGTCGATGCATTTTCCCGCAGCATGGCACTGCATGTGGCCCACGGTGCACCATTCAGGGGACATAATGAGCACTCTGTAGACAAACTGGGTCAGTTGAGATTGTTTTTAGCTAAACAATTATCTACCTCTCCACCCTCCTCCCTCTCTCTTTTTACGTTACTCCCAGATACAAACACAAGGAAGTTGCACCGCGATGACTGCAAACACATTTTGACCTCCCCATATGCATCCTGCCACTGTCATTAAAGAATCAAGAGAGGGCCGGATCTAGTTTCATCCTGTTGAGTCTTCTCTGGCCTTGCTTTTGTGTCATCCGAGCAAGTCCCGACAAAAGAGCCAGTGTGTGTCATACTGAACTCTTGCATTATTTACCAAAGAGCTGTGAGCTGGTCATGTGACATTAACAGGAGGGAAGTTACTACAGTGAACTGCATGAGACAGCAAGGCTTCTGTATTTAGACCGGGGAGCCCGTGTGTTGAATGAGTCTAACCTTGGTGGAGCAATTTCTAGTCAATACTCAGGATGTTGTGACAAGATATAAGAGCAGGGCCGTGACCAGGATAGACACACACACACACACACACACACGCACACGCACGCACACACACACACACACACACACACACACACACACACACACACACACACACAAAACCCACGCTCAATATTCAGATTAGTCGTTGATCAATATGGGTTTTTCTACAACAGATTCTTAATTTTCTCAATTTGGCTCACTCCAATACAAGTCAATACTAAAATTAAATATAGCTTTTTAAATATAGTTATATACATATAGTATTTTCTTTTTTATTCTGATTATTTATTTGGAAAAGCATGCTACATGCTACAAAAATTGTATATGCCATAATATACACATAGTCTAATTTTGTGTGTGTGTGTGTGTGTGTGTGTGTGCGTGCGTGTGTGTGTGTGTGTGTGTGTGTGCGTGTGAGTGCGTGGTGTGTGCGTGTTGTGTGTGTGTGTGTGTGTGTGTGTGTGTGTGTGTGTGTGGTGTGTTTTAGTTTATTTATATATACATGAAAAAATCTGCAAGTGTTCACAATAGTAAATCATTTACAAAAAACTGCAAGTAGCACATTAAATTAAATAATTACATTACATTTTGAAATATATATATATATATAGTATTAATATATATATATGTTATTATAATATATTGTTTTTTATTATTTGTGCCATTGTTTTACTTAATATATATAAATTATAATATAATAACATATATATATATATATATATAATTTATAATTTAATAATATATAATTTATATTTCTTAATAATTGTACACTTCATATGTGAGGAGTTCTTGAGTGGAACATGTAATAATAATTATATTGCTCATATACATATATATATATATATATATTAGTTTTTCTTTGGTATAATTAGTATAAAAATGTGTGATATTTCACTGGTAGTGGTATTGTGTCAACATTTATATTAGGTATAATAAGTGGTTGTGTTTCATTAAAGGCTCCTTTGACTTGAAGAAAACACTTATATCTGTAAGCTGATGACGTGTAATCTCAAAGCCGCCTGCAGCAGCTGACAGTCTATAAACACAGATCATGAGAGAATACCAGGTGGGGTCAAACAGCAGCACACGAGGGCTTTGACTCAGGCTGATAAGAAACTCACCACCCATAGAACAGCTAAAACCAAACGGTTCTCACTAAAACAAACAGAAAGCAGGTCAATCACTGAGCACCAGATGAGTGTGTTTGAATTTGATGAACTGAGCTTGGCCTCTTTATATCTCCACAGTTAGTTATATAATAGACCCTTCTTAAAGTAACTCTTTAAAGACCCTCTCCTTGAGTCACACTGAAGCTTTTCTGAGAACTCAGCAACAGTAGCTTCAGTTTCCTTATGATTAAATGTTTCATGAGGACGAGGCCTGTGTCACTTCACATCAAACTCTGAATATCCTGTTCTCAAGTGAAAGCTGATCTAACACAAAACACCACAGCATTCGGTGAGACGGAGACATGTATGAGATATGTGTGCTCTTATCTTAGCCTCAGAAACCCACTATAGATAGGGTGAGACATATTTTCCTAAATTACTCTTTGGTTGAAATTAAGTTATATTTAGTAGTATTCATGTAATATAATCCTGAAGATCATAATAATGGTTAAATAACTAGTATTTTTTTACACCCAAATTTACAAAAAACGTGGAAGTGTTATTTTAGTATCACTGATTGTAGCTTTTGGTTTTATATTTTCTGTTTTCAATTTAATTTTAAAGTTTTAGTAAATTTGTTGAGTTTTATCATTTTTATTTATTTATTTAATTGTATATGTCTATATATAGCTTTTAAGTTAGAGTTTGTAATTTCTTAATTTTGTTTGTTTTATGTTAGTTATTTTAATACTTCAACTTTAACTGAAAATATGAAATGCTGCCTTGGCAACTCTCCGAAATAAAATCGGTTTGCTTTTTTATATTTTATTTATTTTGAGTTACTTTTCCTTTTAATTTAAAGTAATAGAACCTTTTTATGGTTTTAGTTTCAGTTAATAACCGTATAATAAATAACTTGTGGATTTTTATAGATGCCTTTTTATCTAGCACTGATTTGCTTTTAAGAATGACTACTGATTTTATATGGTTAGAAAAAAATTGGGAAAATACACTGAAAACTTCAGAGTACGATTTCTTTAAATATATAAAAAAATAAGTATCTTATGCTCACCAAGGCTGCATTTATTTGATCAAAAACACAATAAAAACTCAAATATTGTGAAATATTATTACAATTTAATGTTTTCTATTTGAATATTTAAAGATATAATTTATTCCTGTGATCAAAGCTGAATTTTCAGCATCATTACTGTGTCACATGATCCTTCAAAAATAATTCTGCTCAAGAAACATTTCTTATTATTATCAATGTTGAAAGTTGTTCTGCTTTGTATTTTTGAAAACCATAATACTATTTAATGCTGAATACAAAATAAATAATAAATAAAAAAAACATACCCCAAGAAGTAAACCATTGCCTCTTACCTGTGTGTGATCCGCCTCCCTGTGTTCATTGTCCTTCCACAGCTGATCCTTATGGCCGTCCACCTCTGGCTGTAGGGGTCGGTATCCGATGAGGGGCACCTCTCTCGAACCCACTCCCGGCAGCTCTACTCCAGATGTCTTCATACTTCGAGGGATCATGATGGTGCTGCTGGCCAGAAACAAACCAAAACACAGGTCACTGGAGAGGAGCAGCTAGGCAGCTCTACGCCTGGTAGATCATTTGTTTTCATCATTTACATTTCCCTTTGCCAAGAGACAACTCTGAATTTGAATTCCAGGCCCCTCCCTCGCTGCTTCCCCTGTCCCTCACTGGTATTTATATTAGCCTGCAGATAGAGATCTCTTTCAGGAAGAGAAGGATGGAAATAGAGCAGCTCACCACCAAAACTCAGTGCCATTGTCACAGACAGCAACAACCAAGATGTTTTAAACAAGTGTAAGTTCATAAACATCGTAGTTCATAACAGTTCTGAATTCACTAGTAAGGGATACACATGTATTATTGAGCAAAACAAGAGTGAATTGGGTCAAACCTCTTAGGGAAATAAAGATTCCTTTCATCTAACCCTGCCTAAAGCACTCAGTCTTATTTTCAATTTACTGAATCGTAATAGAAACGTAGGCTATCAAACGACAGCATGTAATATAATGTCATTTTAATGCACAGCAATATCTAATACGTTACGCACAGGACGCGCACGCTTTTTTAATTACTTTTCTCTATGAACTTACAGTTTGCTTATATACGACACATCCTCTCTTAACGTCTCGCATTAGAAGACAAACGTTCATGCACACCCAAACCAAGCGCAGAAATACCTGTTAGGCGAGCAATAACGCGTCCATCCGCCCTGCGTGTGGGTTCCTCGGAAGTCAGAGTTTCTGTCCCGCCATATCTCTCCCCTCCTGCTTCGCCCGTCAGCGCTTATCGGCGCGATGAAGGCGCGCGAGCTGAGCGTGTTGGTGAGGTCTGCGCTGGTGACGCGCGAGCGGCGCGTTGGGCGCAGTTCCTGCTGTCGCTGCTGCGCGTGTGGTCATTGGCTGGACGCGCTGATGAGGAGCGGTGCCCGGTAAATTCAGAGCAGCGGCAAGAACACCGAACGCGTCGCGACACAATAAGGTCACTACCATAAAACCTGAACAACCTTGACAATGCTGTCTATACTGGAAGCGCCCGATGCAACGCGGACTTCTCGTTTCTATATTTGCGTATTGCGTTGCCACTCAACTTCATGTTTATTGATTTAGTTTGTTTATTGCACTGCTGTAGACACTTTTCCCCATCTCTAATAAAATGATGTTATTTATTTGTTAATCTTGCTATTATTGTTTATTTTATTTTATTTTTATTTAAAATTAAAAAATAATTGTGTTGTATTGTAACCTATTTGCTTCTCCAGCCACTTTATTTTTCTTCATTAATTCAAAACCTTTTTCCCCATCTGAAATAAAATAATGTTTTATGTATATTTTGTTATTTTTGCCATGTATTTTATTTATTTATTTTGTTTTGTTTTGTTGCTACTTTTATGAAACTATTGAAACAATGGGGAAAAGTGAATGAGATCTCTCTCTCTCTCTCTCTCTCTCTCTCTCTCTCTCTCTCTCTCTCTCTCTCTCTCTCTCTCTCTCTCTCTCTCTCTCTCTCTCTCTCTCTCTCTCTCTCTCTCTCTCTCTATATATATATATATATATATATATATTCAATATTATTTGTATAGTGCTTTTTACGATACAATCGTTGCAAAGCTTTACAGAAAATTAAGTTTCTGCAATAGATTTATATATTGCAGAAACTTTATATATTTAACTTTTGGCAAAATGTGTTTAATTCTGTGTATTGTCTGAGGGGTTGGCATCATCTCTTCTCAGGTGTTTGGTCATCTCAGATCATTTAAGGGTTGGATATATAATTCATTTTCCCCATTATCTCATTCACCTTTCCCCATCTGAAATAAAATGTATGATTTTGGATTTAATTTCTTACTTTTTGCAGTTAGATTTAATTGTATTTTGCTGCTATTACAGCCACATTATTTCCCTCATTAATCTGATATAAAATTTTAAAAAAAATTATTATATATCATTCATGTTATTTTGTTTTATTTATTATCCACTTTTTCCTTCATCCATCTGAATAAAAAAAATAATTAAATATAAATTATTTTTTTGCAATTATTTTTTATCTTATTATATTTGTTTATCGTCTAATTTTATGTTGCCACATCCATCTGAATAAAATAAAATAATTGTATTTAATTCCTATACATGCATATAAATTTTAGCTTAAAATCTTGTTTTGAATTTATGTGTCAACTGCACAACCCTTTTATAAATATGAGCTTTATTTATGAACATTACGTCAATAAGAAGTCTCATTTAGCTGTGTGTGTGTGTGTGTGTGTGTGTTGTGTGTGTGTGTGTGTGTGTGTGTGTGTGTGTGTGTGTGTGCGTGTGCGTGTGCGTGTGCGTGTGGTGCGTGTGTGTGGACCCTCACACATTGTCAAGGTTGTATTTTATTGCCTGGTGTTGTTTCGCGGCCTGAATTTTAAGTGGCCGTTGGTGTTGAGGATGTTGATGTAAATGATTTATGCTTCTGAATGGCTGGGCAGTTCCTAGCAGGGTGATTATTTGAAGCTAATCCTTGAGCAGAGGGCCAGCTGTGGACTCCACTCCGACCTTGCAATATTTTTTATGGCAGGGCCTTCAGGAAAGAAGACCTTTAACAACAAAAATAAGGACACGAAATAGCATGCTTACTGTGCCATGGAAAACAATCAGTTGCTTTAGTTGCCAAATAAATATCATACAATGATCTCTTATCATTTATTTCCAATCATAGCGCACCACATATGGCATAAATTAGCAACCCAAGGGGGGTTTGGAAAAACTAGAAATAGGTTTAAGCAATTCTTACACGTTTTGTTTATCCACACAATAAATGTCTGACAATTACAAAAGGTATTAAATTATGTTTTTATGTGTAGGCTCATAATTTTCCATTTTAAAACAAAGCTACAGTACATGCACAAGAAGATATAATGTGACCTTTTGTTTGTCAGGACACTTTCCATCTGTTGTGAAGTTGTGTTATGTGTATGTGCATTATGCAAGGCCTCTACGTCACTATTAGCTTAAATAATATGTCTGAGGGAGATTTATCTGTTTATTAAAAGGCTGTTATGGCGAATAAATGTAAGTAAGCGAATACATTTGTAATATAAGCTATGCATTCAATTCGTAGAGTGGACTAATTAAAATAGTGGTTGGGTGCTTATGAATAATTGATCACCCGTGTAAAGCTCTTTAGGCTTGCTCTCTAAATGGCTTGGCTTATTAACTTATTATATAAAATGTATGTTGCCCACAACACTTTCAAGTTTGTATGAAGAATCGCTATGTGAGAAACAATCTAAAATGCAGACTATGTTGAGTTGTAATTTGGCACAGGAATAAAGCTGAGCTGCACTCTGCATGTTTGTGTTTTGCGCCCTCTGCTGGACAATCCAAAAACTGTTTTACAAAAGACACGCCAGAGGCCATTTTGAACATTCCTAAACCACTGTCATCACAATGTGTTTCATATTTCATGAATCGGGTTAGTTTTGATGTACCTCGTCTACTTTTGTTAATAATAGGCCATGTGTTGTGACATGAAATAAGATTATATACCTTTTGGTTAACACATTTGTCTTCAATATTTGAAATTGTAAGTCAAAATGTATCTAAATTCTTATTTTTCTCGTATTTACCATTTTACCAATAATTATTATTATTATTATCATTATTATAAAGTAGCCAAAGCACATTTATCTGACACTCAAACTTAATGTCTTAATCAAGCTGTTCTTTATAATTGGTAAACAAATTAACTAATATTTGATATATCAAAAATATTTTGATGTATATTTGAAAATTTCTGGTAATTATTATTACATTTATAATTATAAACAATATATATTTTATAATATTTTAATTGATGTAAAGTATTACAGCAAAATAACAATAATAATTTATATATATATATAATTGTTTATTGTTATTTTTATTTGTGTGAAAATATTGCGCACAATAGATGTTTTTCATGTTGTTTTGTTTTCAACAAATACATTATTTATTTAAAAAATGCATAATATTAATACAAAACATTTCATCCTGTACAATTGTATTTTCAATAAATATACAGTGCAAGATAATAGTTTTAGTTTTGTATTTGTATTATTATTTACCCTCACTGTGTTGATCTATCACGATGATCTACCCTCATATCGGTTAACATAGTATTTTTTTTCTCAATCGCAGGTTTTTCAAAAATGATTTCCCCGCTTGTTTTTCACTGAATAGGGCGCGTAACAGCAGAGTTGCCAGATTTGTGCCGGCACCCAAGGGCATTTCCAAACTTTCTCCAAAAAGTCCACGCGGCGCGACTCTGCTGGACTAATTACAGCCCGAACTTTCCCTAATGAGCCGCCGTGAGTGTGCGGCACCGGCCGAGCGCCTGTGGGGTCGGGCGCAGGTGGGATGTCGGTCAGTCGTACAGATGTGAAGGTGTTCTCCGGATCTCCCTCCCTCTCCATCTCCCTGTGTTTTATGTCTGCGTCACAACAAGTCGAAGGAGAGCGAGGCAGAGATGATGATGGCGTCTCTCTCGGGCTGATTCTCACGCAGCTTCGCTGACAAACACGCTCGATAGCATCAACGGAGAGACGGGGGGAGGTTGGGAACATGAAGCAGAAGACAGACAGAGAGAGAGAGACGGACGGACAGACGGTTGCGCACTGACGGCTTGAGTGACGCGCGTTTGATCCGCCGCGACTCTCCAAACGCGCCGATTATTCGGGACAGCGATTGAGACGCAGAACAACAGCGGGCATCAGGCGTTTCATGTGAGACTGACATCTCTTCCCCGTCTCTCTGACCCCAGCAGTGCAGAACACTTAACACAGGTACATCCCGTCCACGTATGATCTGTCATGCGTGTTAATTGATATGTGCATGCGCGTGCCATCATGTGTGTCAGCTCCTCGGAGTTGGGTGCATTGATTAGGGCACATCTGGCCATGCATTTTGCATGCGCTCTTTCATGCATTGTTGTGTCTTCTGCATATATTATGGTCCGTTGCATAAAGCAGCCAGTGTTTTTGATCATGTGTGGCACTGCAATGTGCATTGACTCTTTATCATTTATCCTACTGTACTGTATACTGTCGCTATGCACATAGTTTAACCCTTTAGGCTGCTGCTGCTGCTGCTGCTGGGGTGGAAACACAGTTTAATGCCCCAGGCTCATTTTTGCACTTTTCTTTCCCGCGCTCTTCAGGATGGGGGGAGTCAGTGAAGGAGAGGATGTTTTATCCAGGTGGAGCGATGGACTTCTGTACCTCGGACATGTCAAACGGGTAAGTTTGCTGTTTGTCTAAGTTAGTTTGGAAGAGAGAAAAGGACGCCACAGAGAGAGGGAAAGAGCAAGTTTGACACTGGGACTTGTTGGACTCGTGTAAATCGCTGTTTGTGATGTTGGACTGTATTTATTTGGCAGGTGGACAGCGTCAAGCAGTGCTGTTTGGTCAGATTTGAGGATAACTCTGAATTCTGGGTCCTCAGGAAAGACATCCACTCATGTAAGTGAAGAAACTTTAGATCCAAACTCAAAAAGTAAGTGAATAAGTCCAAAATAAAAAATAATTTATACTTTGCATAAAGACAATTAAGTCTATTTTAGGACTATTGTAATATTATTTCTTTATGTTGCAGTATAGTAATGTGAATGAGATTTCTTTTAAAGATTACAGTAATGAGGTTTTGCTAAAAATAATTTAAAAGGTTAAATTTTTCTTTTTTAATAATTATTTTTAGTATAATTTTTCTTTAAATGTTCTTTTTGTTTAGGGTTAAATATGACCCAGGCATGTTCTAGACAGGTTATATTATATTAAACTCTATATAACGCCAGAATTATGCCCCAAACAATCAGGAGCAGTTAACAAAACATTAATAAAAGCTACTAACTGAAGTTATTTATTGAAGTTTATTATTTAACTACTTTGGCACTATATATTTATTCTGAAAAATATTTGTTTCTCTCTGTTGCAAATATAATTGCAAGAATAATTAAATAAATAAAAATGAACTGATTTTAAGCATGTTTTCTTAACACCACGCTGCCATTGGTCGAGCAAACATAGTCCCGCCCCCAAACTCACATTATTGGTTGAGCCAATTTTACTGTCTCAGGCTGGATGGGACCCTTTTTTAGCAGATTTTAAAATTACAATATAAACATGACATATATGGTAAACAACACAATCTACAATTTTCTTTTTTTAATGGTTTTTTAACATCTAAAAAAGGCACACATCACTTTTACATTAAATCATATATATTAAAAAAATATATTAGCTGAAAATGTGAAACTATGTTTTTTATTTTTTGTTCATTATTAATCTAAAGTAAATTGATCATCTAAAGTAAACATCAAAACCAAATGTTGACCTATACTAGATTATTGTAATATCTGGTTGTTGTCTGTACAGTAAATACATAGTTTCTTGTGGTCAGTCTCTTCAGGTGGAGAGGAGGTGTGCTGTATCTGTGATGCTCCGCCTCTTAAAGAACCTCTAGTAAACTGCCTCAAATGTCGCCACGGTAATATGACAAATGAAAATGAAACATTTTCGAATTCTTCTATTGGTCTTGTGGTTATTATAGTTTTTGTGTATCAAGTAATGCATTCATCATGTTGTATTTTTTGTTCTCAATCCATTGTTTCCCCAGGTTATCATCCAGAGTGCCACACGCCGCCCATTGAACCTGAAGTTGACCCCAACAGTTGGATATGTCGCCAATGTGTCTTCGCAGTTGCAACAAAGGTTGTACCTCGCCTCAATCCTGAAATGAATATTTAGAAACATGGACAGCGTTGTCATTCAGGGTCTATTTCAAATCATACACAAGCTTTAATCTTGCTCTGAGATGTAAAGGGTATCCATGGCTTACTGCACTTGACTGCGTATTTATTACATTGCAGCACTCTGCAGGTGATGGCGGTGGTAGAGCTGCGTTAAATGTGCCTGTGCTTTAATCCGTCTTTCAGCGCGCTCGTTTCACAGGCCTTACATGCTGATTTGAAGATAAAATCATATTCACCGAACCCCTCCAGCAGGAAATATTAATGACTTCCTTCAGCGTGTCTTCTCCAAATTCAATCTTCAGATGAAATCGCTGTTAAATGTGCTTACATGACAGGAGAGGTGGGATACATTGAAATGACGAGCTGTGTTCTGTCCTAGAGAGGGGGAGCGTTAAAAAGAGGACGCTTCGCACGGCTCATGCAGATCATGAAAGTGCGGCTGCCCTATCAGCTGTCATCTTTAGACTGGGACCTGCAGCACTTGACCAACCAGCAGCAGTGTTATTGCTATTGTGCTGGACCAGGAGAGTGAGTCCAACTGATATCAATCTCACATGACTATGACAATGTTTAGAATGGAATATTAGTGTACTGTGACTGTACAATGTGTGGTATGTACTGCTTGGGTCTACCGGTGCATGCAGTATACCGCATTTTAGTTTAAGTTATAGTTTGTTTGTTCATAAGAACTGATTTGAAGAAACAGCGTTCTAGTGAATGGGTGCCGTCAGAATGAGAGTCCAAAAAGCTGATTAAAAACATCACAATAATCCAGAAGTAATCCACACCATTTCAGTCCATCAGTTAATGTTTCATGAAGTGAAAAGCTGTGCGTTTACAAGAAACAAATTTGTAATTAATATGTTTTTAACTTCAAACCATTGCTTCCTGGCTAAAATATGAGTCTTATATCCATAATATTGGTTTCTTTAGTGAAAAATTCTAAATCAGGTGAGAAATATGCACATATGTACAGTCTAAAACAGCTCTAAACAAATATCTCAGTGGATTTTGATGTGAGAGGACAGCAGGCAATTGACTTTTTTTGCTAAAGGAAGCATTATTATTGATTATGGAGTCATATTTTAGCCGAAAGCAATGGTTAAAGTTAAAGCACGTTATTGATGGATTTGTTTCTTACAAACACATGAATTGATGGACTGGAGTGCATTACTTGTGGATTATTGTGATGTTTTTTATCAGCTGTTTTGACTCTCATTCTGACGGCACCCATTCACTGCAGATGATCCACTGGTAAGCAAGTGATGTAATGCTAAATTTCTCCAAATCTGTTCTGATGATGAGACAAACTCATCTACATCTTGGATGGCATGAGAGCCGGTATATTTTCTGCAAAGTTTAATTTTTTGGTGAGCTTTACTTTAATATGTTGAATCGGTTGTAATTTTTATATCTGTTTTAATTTTAATGTCTATATAGTTTTTTTATAATTTTTCAGTGTTTATAGTTTTAGCTAATTATAACAATCCTGTTTACATCCATAAAAATCACAGAAATACCAGTTGTTAAAAATACATAAAAAAAAATAAACATTAGGCAAAATTATTTCAGAAAAAGCTGTAGTGTTATTTGTTTGCAGATGCTAATTGTTTTGATATTTTGGCATCTAATGCAATGCCATTCAGACATTTGAAGTGTGTTTTAAGTGCCTAGATATTTTCTGGCTGCACTGTACGGTATGTGCAGAAAATGTATTAAGTAGATTGTTTAAAATGGAATTACACAATTAGCAATTGTAGCAATTACGCTTTCATTTTAGTTGAGAGTGATGTTTTTTCCAGAGCGCGTGTGTCTAAATTGAAGCATGTTGTTTTTGTCAGGTGGAATCTGAAGATGTTGCAGTGTGGGAGTTGTGGGCAGTGGTTTCATGAAGCTTGCACTCAGTGTCTGACCAAACCTCTTCTCTATGGAGACCGGTGAGGCTGATGCCGTTGTTAAGCACATGCTGTTGCTAAGATAATTCTGTCTAAACCTTTTCATCTGTGTCTCCTCTTCACCTTTCAGCTTTTATCAGTTCCAGTGCTCAGTGTGCACAAATGGTCCAGAGACCATCCAGAGGCTTCCAATGACCTGGTAAGAGCGCTGCTTCTGTTCTGTTTGCCGGACTGCAGAACTGATCTGAAGAGCTGAATGTAGTTTCTGATGATCCTCATTCTGTTGGATTGCAGGGTAGATTTGGCCCATTTGGTGCTGTATCACCTCTCCCTGTGCTGCAAGAGGAAGTATTTTGATTTTGATCATGAAATCATGTCTTTTGCAAATGAAAATTGGGAATCTTTGCTTCTTGGCACGGTAGGAAAATATAGTCAATAACACAGACACAGCTCAATTTAAAGTCAACATGAAACATCAAATGCAACCCATTTTACTTTTGTTATCTGGCATATTTATGAATGAAACAGGATATCTACCAGAAATGTGTGTGTGTGTGTGTGTGTGTGTGTGTGCGTGTGTGTGTGCGTGTGAGTGCGTGCGTGCGTGCGTGTGTGTGTATATATATATATATATATGTATGTGTGAAGAGTTTGGTTCCAAAACGCGATAAACGGCAAAAAAAAAAAATTATGAGTTTCCTCCAAAATCAGTATCGTATCTGGTTGGTATTGAAAAGTCTATTTTTTATTTGATTTAAAATGCGATATTGTGTTATTCTGTCACGTTTTCTCCAAAACAAACTCCAGTCTCCTTTCTCTGCAGAATGCGATAAATCCGCTCAACCAATCACAGCGCACCATTCCACGCACTGTAGACAGTACCGGTAATGGCGGCGCTTTGAATACAGCCGGCATCCTAGTTTTCCTCATCTACTTTGTACTTTGTGATCAACAAACAAAAAATAATTAGGACTGCACGATAAATCACAGCCCTAATTTCACATCTTGTCAGTAAAGCCGGTTCTGTGATCAATAAATCAATGGATTTAGTGCATTTTGAAGAAAAAAACCCATCATAGATTTATTGCATTTTGGGAGGGGAGTGAGTTTTTATAATAAATCTTTTAAAATCAAAATCTGGATTTGAATTATTTACGTTATTATAACCTAAATATGCTATGTGAAAGTTTGAAACAGAAACTAGTGGTTTTCATCTTGCCACTTTCTTGGTAAAGAAAACACATTTTTACTCAAATTAATTAAAATGGATTTATAGCATTTTGTAACCAAACTCTTCATATATATATATATATATATATAATGAAGCTTTTTTTCAAATAACAGGAAATTGTTTCAGGAAATGTGGACATGAAATAAATCTTGTCCACATTTCCTGAAACAATGTATTTATACCTTTTTTAAGTTAATATATGAATTTTTTTATATAATTTTCAATATATATTATATATATATATATATATATAATTAATCACATAAGAACTAAAACCTCAATAAGTTAAAATGAAAACTGAAAATATAAAATATAATAAAACTATTTCAAAATATTAATAATAATTGTTTTACTGGACAAAAATAAAAAAAAAAATGTTATCCGATAAAATATCTGCTGCAGAGACGTATTTTTACTCTCCATAAATGATAAATGCCGCCTGCCTGTGACTTACCATAGTAAGCAGCAAATCATGCTTCATGGCTTTGACGTGAAGGTTATTGACTAAAATTAAGCACTTCAATACGTCCCTATCTTTTCAACGAGAAATACATCAACACAGAAAAGAACCTGTTTCATAAGGTTTTAAGGAAGTAAACAGGGTCCATTTTGATTTCATGTTGACTTGAATGTATTCCTGCGTGTAGTTTTGAATACTCTCTCTTGCAGTTTGTGGTCAATCTGAGCTCTTACCTTTCAAATGCATTTGTTACACGCTGCCTTTCATTCTATATTTTGGTCTCTCAGCTGTCAGACACACCGAGGCAAGACCGTTGCCAAAACCTGCTCAATGCTTTAAATTCCCACAAAGACAGGTGAGACACGGATTATTCTCTGAAAACTGCCGTTCTGCTTGATTTCCGTGTGGCGGCCCATAGGGATATATCACATATTTGCAATAATATCAGCAAAACCATTACTGTAATTGCTTTACATTCTAAGTGACTCTGCGTGTGTGATTTCACTCTCTGGAAATAGTATTTTGATAGCTGAAGGTGGGTCTGTCTTTCAAAATAAATAATTTAAAGTCCATTTCCATTTTCTTTCTGTCAGGGTTTGTGGTTGATGCCGCTCATACGCTGGCACTTAAATAACTGAATCAGATGTTTTATTTGGCAAGTTTGAGACGCCCATGCAGGAACAAATAAAAATCTGTCAGCGAGCCCTGAAGAACAGCAGCTGAATACCAATCCAATCTGATTTTGCTCTGTCGTAAAGGTTTGTTTCGGGGAAGGAAATAAAGAAGAAGAAGTGTCTCTTCGGTCTTCAAGTTCGGGCTCCTCCCCCTCTGTCATCGGACCAATCACCTTTCATCGCTGAACAGCCAATCAGCATCACCCACAGGAGAAGGTCAGAGACAGGAACACACCAAGATCTTTTGATATCAACATTAAATGTAGTTTGCAAACTATTTTAATTGTTTAATGCATTTCTGAACAAAACAGTAAAAAGGGAATTATTGTCGTGAAAAGTGGACGTCACATACAGTACCAAAATGAACATATAATACATAATTCAAAAATATTATGAATAAAAACATTGTTTCAGGAAATATGGTCGGTACTTCTGCCTTATGTTGATTTAACACAAGGCAGAAGTAACTTCAAAGAAATTAAAATTATTATTTTTAATATTATTTACTGACCTTCATGGCATTACAAAAATGAAAAACACTTAAGTAGATTTTTTAAAATAAACTTTAGGAAGCGTTTTTCATATAAATGTTTTTTGTGACCATGTTTGCCAAGCTAAAACAGAACCAGTATGATATATTTTTTGTATTTCACATTTTATAATAACATTTTATTTAATATTTAAAATAATATTTGATATTTAAATATTTAAAATAATTTATAAAAAAAAAAAAAAAAATTGGATGCTTTCACTTTTGATTTATAAGCCAGACTTCAGATCTTTGCTTTCACTTTTGCAAGAAAATATAATTGATTTTGCTTACATCTATTCCCTTTCGTTTTACAAGAAAATATAATTGTCTGTTTTGACTAAAACAAAAAGATGGATTCATTGTTATTCTTAATTAAAAAGCAAAACAACAATAAAACAGCAGGCTACAATGACAAGGCTTACATCATTTATGAACAAAAACGAATAAGATGAGGCATGGCATACACCACGTGCAGTATTATATACGGACTAATAAATTACAGAACGTTTAGCAAACACTGAGGAATAAAAATAAATAGATAAAAGAAAGTCTTAAAGTGAGGTAAATGGCAAAGATAAGCTTTTTAAAATGAAAACAAAAAGAAAATCAAAACTGAACTGGCTGTCGGTGACCGTGCTTGCATTTGTTCCACGTGAATATCAACATTCACCTTCTTTGGGTTTAAAAAACTGACTTTTACTTTACTTTAGCGTGAAAACCAAATCCTCCGTCCGCTATCATTCCCTCAATATTCGCATCATTTTTGCCGCACGCTGCGCGTACCTTCGCGGTCGTGCTGACACGGCGAGTACCAGGCTCTTCCCCCGAACCGCTCGCATTGAAAGCGCCTCTCTTTACAATGCTGTATGGAGCAGATGCTTTGGAGCAGGCTGCGTTGTTGAGCGCAGTGGCACTGATATTTTTTACACTTTAAGCTCTTTTATTTTCCAAACATAATAGGATTAGTCCAACGAATCGTTCGGTTTGTAATGCGTACCGAACCGAAAGCCTCGTACCGAACGGTTCAATACGAATACGCATATCGTTACACCCCTATATATTATATATATATAGTGGCTTTTGGATTTAAAGGGTCACGGCACCAAAAAAGCATTAATAAAGACTTAAACAAGATTCAGAGTTAACATAAAAATCTTAACATTTTGAGACTTTAAGTAAAATATTTTAAAATCAGTTTTTGTAATTGTTTTGCATTTGCTTTTTTGTTATTTTATTTTAATTCAATTTTATAAAAAATATGAATACAAAAATCAAATAAATTGAAATGGTTTTCATGTTGAAGTCAATTGCTGTCTTCTCTCCAGCCCCACGTCACTGCCCTGTCAGCGGAGAGTGGTGGGTCCGGAGGCCCGTAAATCAAAGCGCCGGGTCACTGAGACACAGGTCAGTGCGTCTGCCTTTAACAGCAGCAATCAAAAGATGGCTGGCAGAGGCCAAGCCCCCTCTGCATCAGTAATGAGACACCCAGCATCACCTTTTGAATTTGTTTTTCTCCTCATATTCATTTGACTTATTTTTGCAACATGCTGTCTACACTTGCAAGTCAAAGAATACATACGCCCATTTAGTGAAGGGTTTGTTATTCTAAAAAACTTAAAGGGGTGGTTGACAGTTTTTTTTTCTAGGCTTGATTGTGTTTATGGGGTGCAGTCAAACATGTGTTCATGCTTTGTTAAAAAAAAGCATTATTTTTTCACATCATTTACCTTTATTCTACACTACTCTGTCCCTTCTCCTTTGAGCGCTCCGATTATTTCCTGTTTTTATGCACTGTAAAAAAAGAAGTTGAGCCAATTTAAAATTTTAAGGCAACCAGCTTCAGCAGAGTTTTTTCAGTTTTCTCATTGTAACTTTGCAGATATTGTTTATGCTCAAACAGCAACATTATACACCAAAAAAAAAAAAAAATCGCAATCAACCACCTCTTTAAGTCCAAGTTTGACGTTAAAAAGCCCAGCATCAGTATAGCTTCTGAATTAAGGGTCACCGCACCAGAAAAGCGTGTCAACATGAATAATGCCTACACCTCAAGAAGACACAGAGTTATATATGTATGTATAAAACCTCAACATTTACTTGTGCTGTAAGAAAACTACATTTCTTATTCCACCAGTAAATGTGCAAATGTCATATTTTTTTTTTTATATTATATATATATATATATTTGTTAATGTATTTATTTATTTTTTGTACTGAACAGGTAGTCCAGCTTTGTTTTCCTCATCCATCTAAATAAAATATATTTTTTAATACCATTTGTTTTGTTTTGTAATTTGTATTTTTGTATTTTATTTGTTTAGCATTGCACAGGTAGTCTAGCTTTGTTTTCCTCATCCAGCTTAATTACACCATTTTCATTTGTGTTATTGTTTTACAATTGCAATTATTTTATTTTTAATTATATTCTTTTGTTTTGATTTTGTTTTGTTTTATTATTTAGCGCTGTAAAGATAGTCCAGCTTTGTTTTCCTCATCCACCTTAAGTACAATATTTATTATTTGTGTTATTGTTTTGCTATAGCTTTTTTAGTTTAATTTCATTTTATTGACTGCAGTTTACTTTAGTTGTGGTAAGCCCTTTTTTTTGTTTACTTTTTCTATGTTGCGAGCAGAAATGTATTTTGTCATAATACACAGCTATTCTTAATCTTTCTTGTCTCAATGGAGAAAATAATTTTTGCATGCAAATTTCTGTAGTTACGACATCTACCAGTAGGGGTTAACTGCCAAAACTAACTAGCCCAACCTTACGCAATTAATGTGATCGTTCATTACCATCATTTCCATGTGGTCGGGAACTGCTGTCTCTAGTTTTGAGCTGCTGTGTCAAACTGCTATTGTCAATTGACTTTGGTAGTGATGATATGTGCCTGAGATCATTTAGATTCAGTGTGTGTAGTGGAGTGCTTCCTTACACTGCTGTCACACACGGCACCACTGCTTCTCTCCCACTGTGTGCTGTATTACACAGCTAACACAGCCATGAATCCAAGACTATGGGCAGAAATCACCTAAAATCATTTGAAAGTCTAATTTTCCTTTGTGCTTTTCAACACTTAGGAACAAGAAACCGTTCTGTTGGGGAGCTGTCTCAATTTTTTAATAATTGCCAAGAGGCCACAGGCATAACATGCGACATGAATAAATGCATTAATGCAATTATGGCATTTTCAGTCTTAGTTTTGTTGAAGTGAGAATGAACATTCTGTTCTGATCAGAGATTTATTTATTTTATTTTAAAACAAGATTTTTTTGCTTTTTTTTTTTACTGCAACTATAGTACTGTATGTTAAAAAGGAGAAAAATAATCCCCCTCATATGATTTTATCTAATCCGTAGAACAACACACACATTTTTGAAGAATATCCTGGTGGATTTGCCCTTTAAACTTTATTATTTTGAACTGTTGATCATGTCTTTTTAGACTTGTCCATCAGGAGTTGCCACAAACGCTATTGACCTGGTGCCATGCTGCCACGGTTATGTTGATGGAACAAGCCTGTATAACCCTAGAAAACCAGAGGAAGAGATGTGTTTGGGGTCAGTAGCATGTTCAAATCAACTTTGAACTGCAATGAAATTCACACCGTGAACCTTAATCATCATTTCATTTATTTATCTATTACAGTTCACCTCCCAAGAGAATGTATGCGCTCTATCACCCTTCATACAACGGATCTCAGGACCTGTCTAGAACTCTGCATCATTACAGGTCTGTGAATAAAGAATGCAATCAAATGCATCTATTTAATGCTGAAAAAAAAAAAATATCTGGTGTTATTTACTCACCTCATGATGTTTCAAACTGGTATGCCTTGTGCTTTTTTCTCTATACAACATTGTAGTGGCCACTAGCTTCAAAAAAGGACCAGCATAAAGCAATGCAACAGTAGCCCATGATTAATGCACTATATATGAAGCCATATATAGACTTTAAATCTTAAAAGTAAGTCTTATTTTCTGACAAATCAAAATTAGGTGTTTATGCTTAAAACAAGAAAAAATATCTAGTAGAATAACTTAATTCAAAGGGAAGATTTTTCTGACTTTGGTAGATATTTTTTCTTGTTTCAAGCAAAAACTCTGTTAATTTTGATACTTTTTTTTCTTTTAGAAAACAAGACTTAATACTTAACATCCTTTTGCTTCTTAAGTAAATATGATATAAGAATGTTTAACTATCTGACTGGAAAACAAAACAATATACAGAGTAAGACTATTATTATTATTATTTTATTTATTTTTTTCGCACTGTACTGTATATCTCATATCTCCTTTTTCAATTTAACATGGAATAGCATGGACTTAGCAGTAATTATGGCTTATCATTAGGGTTGGGTACCGAAACCCGGTAACAATATGGCACCGCTATGTAACCGGTATGTACTAGGGGTTGAACGACTTCTGATTTTTTAAAGTCAACTTTTATGTGATGAAAGTCAAGTTGAAGTCGACTAGTCGCTGATGACGTCATTAATGATCAAATAAGTCTGGAGCTGTGACAAACACCTTGTGCACAGCTATGAAATATGACACGGCGCTGCCCACATGACTATTGCACCTATAACAGCTTATTTTTATCAGTTATTTAGTCTTTGGGTCATTATATTTCTCACAGATTCCTGCTCGTGTAGTACAGTAAAGATTACATTCATATGAATGAATGCATTAGTGAGAGCGGTTGCGTGTGTGAATTAATTCTACCTGGCAGCGTCTCTCTACTAGTAGTGAAGCTGTGGGATTTAGTTATTAAGAAATATATGCTTAAACTTTTCAGTTTCTAAGCTATTTTACCGAGAAATCACAGAACAGTGTTGACAATACATTTTCGCGCTGAATGATTCTGTGTTGTTGTCGATGTATTGTACGTGCTACTGTCTGTAGCTATGTGTGTGCATTACAGTGCAGCAGCGCATTAGATTAGATTGATTAACTTACCTGTACAATAAGCTGTTTAAAACATGTCGTTCAATTTCGAGCATCCAGTAATTTAATCTCACATGGTTTGTGGAGCGCATTCAGTGTATGAGTTATTTTGTAATTTGAACTGTTTGGAAACGCAGCGTAAATGTGGATTTATTATCATATTGCGCCCTCTATAGGACCAGCGACTAGTCGACTTTAAGCTTAAAATGGCAGAGCACTTAAGATAGCAAGTAAGAAAATAATCTTGCAGATTTTGTTTTGCAGTGAATGAATTGTATAATGATACACAATTCATAATTTTTGATTTTGGTGAACTGTTCCTTCAGATTGAGCTCTGTATAATGATACATAATTCATAATTTTGGATTTTGGTGAACTGTTCCTTCAGATTGAGCTCTGTATAATGATACATAATTCATAATTTTGAATTTGAGTGAACTGTTCCTTCAGATTGAGCTCTGTATAATGATACATAATTAATCATTTTGAATTTGAGTGAACTGTTCCTTCAGATTGAGCTCTGTATAATGATACATAATTCATAATTTTGAATTTGGGTGAACTGTTCCTTCAGATTGAGCTCTGTATAATGATACATAATTAATCATTTTGAATTTGAGTGAACTGTTCCTTCAGATTGAGCTCTGTATAATGATACATAATTAATCATTTTGAATTTGAGTGAACTGTTCCTTCAGATTGAGCTCTGTATAATGATACATAATTCATAATTTTGAATTTGGGTGAACTGTTCCTTCAGATTGAGCTCTGTATAATGATACATAATTCATAATTTTGAATTTGGGTGAACTGTTCCTTCAGATTGAGCTCTGTATAATGATACATAATTCATAATTTTGAATTTGAGTGAACTGTTCCTTCAGATTGAGCTCTGTATAATGATACATAATTCATAATTTTGAATTTGAGTGAACTGTTCCTTCAGATTGAGCTCTGTATAATGATACATAATTCATAATTTTGAATTTGAGTGAACTGTTCCTTCAGATTGAGCTCTGTATAATGATACATAATTCATCATTTTGAATTTGAGTGAACTGTTCCTTCAGATTGAGCTCTGTATAATGATACATAATTCATAATTTTGAATTTGAGTGAACTGTTCCTTCAGATTGAGCTCTGTATAATGATACATAATTCATAATTTTGAATTTGGGTGTACTGTTCCTTCAGATTGAGTTCTTTTTGTATGTCTAATTTGTTGTCTTCAGTGCAGAGGACCCTTGTCGACTTCCAGCCCCCTGCCTTCCATTCTCTCTGTCCTCGGCTCACCCGACCGGACAGCGCTATGAAAGCTGCCCATCTCTCTTCCTGCATGACGTGCCACCCTACCCCAGTACAGTCGGCATGGGGGGGCCCACGCCGATGGGGTGGGGCGGAAGCGACGGCGTCAGGATCCTGGCCAGACGCGTAATGGCGGATGGGAAAGTCCAGTACCTAGTGGAATGGGGAAATGTGAGCGTGTACTGAGAACCTGTGTGTGACAGAGAAAGAGGAAAGGGCTAGAGACATCAAGATGCATCATTAGGGTTTGCATGGTTACGAGCAGAGGTGTGAAAGCAGCAGTGAGCAGGTGGGTGTTCAGCGGTCGGGAGAAGAAAACCACATCGAGCAAATCCAGGTTGAGCTACACAGCAGCTTCACTCTGAGATTATACTGTTAAATCTCTTACACTTTCTTTTACAGTGTCTCTTATATTTTGAATACTGTTAGAAAATGCCTTTAGAATGCCTTGAACTTTATTATCATGATTTGTAATGTATAAGCTATTCATCGCCATCACATGTTCTTCATGTACATGTAACGGTCAGGAAAGCTTCATCATGCGGTCACATCAATAATTGTACTATTTTAACGACAGGGAAATGAGTGTTCCTCTAAAATAATCATTATAGAACTATTCTAGGTTTAGTACAAGTCAAACTCAATCAACAGCAATTGTAGTATATTGTTAATTACTAACAAAGGTATTTCCACTTCCAAAAATGTGGGTTACACATTATGCTAGTAATTTACTAATTAGTTTTCTACAAATTGACCCTGTTAATTCCATTGTAAATGCTTCACTATAATCTTGACATTTGCAGCTTTTTTTTATTTGTTTATTTGTCTATTTGTTTATTTATTAATTTAAGAAAATGTGAGATTAACATTATGCTGCAAATGCTGTTGAACTTGTACTGAATTCTGTAATATTCCTTCAATAGCAAGCATATCCTTCATGATGGGTGGCAAAGAAAACATTCAAAATGTATTCAAAAATGAATATATTTATATTTAATTGCATTTAAAAGACTGTTCTAAAATCTTTGAACCCTGTTCAAATGACTAACTTGTGGAAGCCTATTTCTGACACATAAGACAAAAAATGTGCTTTGATAAATCTAAATTATTAAATCAAAAGTCAAAAAAAAAATGTCATAATTATTACATCTCATAAATATGACATAAGTCAAAATTATGGCATATTGTATTAATGACATAAAATACAAATTATAAAGACCTATATATTAAGACCTAGTCATAATTGACAAAAAGTTAAAATTAGGAGATAAAATGTCAAGTCAAAATTATGACATAAAAAGTAATATTTAAGAGATAAAATTAATAATTATGACATAAAAATATAAATTATGACCTACCATGTCATAATTTACATAAAGTTATGACAAAATAATTATTAACAAAAAAAATGCCAGATATCATAGTTATGGCATAAAAAGTCAAAATTATGAGTAAAAATTATTTGTGTTGTGACTTTTTATGTCCGAATTTTTACTTTCTATGTCATGTTTGCATGTTATAATTTTAAATGTTTATTATAATTATGATTTGTTTTTATCTTAAATTTATTTAATTTATTTTATGATACTTTGCATTTAATGACTATGATTTGAAATGTCATAATTTCATCCTTTTATATGTCATAATTAAGACTTTTTATGCCATAACTGTGATTTACCAAAGCATGATTTTTTTCTTACTGTATGATGACTTCCATAGTAACTCAAATAACTGATCGTTTATTGTTTTTAAAAAGTGCAGCAACAGAAATATGATTCAAGATGGCAGAAACTGAAAACATTTATCAGGTCCGATAAAGATTACATGCAGATCATTCTACCTGAATAAAAGCGCAAGGCTGTTAGTCCTTATGTGAAGATCATTTCATCAGTGAATAATAATGAATGTATTGTGCTTTTTTTATTTTATTTTTTTATTCATGGTACGTACTTGTTAGGTCATAGATGGACTGATTTCATGTCAGGGTGACAAGAATTAGCAGACTAGTCTTTTTTATAGTCAAGTCTATGTTTAATTTGATGTATTATTTGACGTTTTGTCAGATTATGTTTATATGTACTCTAGGTTGACAACTAAAATGTAAACAAACAATAAAAAGATATCATTATGTTGTATAAAAGTTGCACTCGTCCAGTTCCTCTGCCCACAGATTTGGGGAAATGTTGCCTTTTTTATGTTGATTCAAATGTCTTTTCCAGTAATTTATAACAATAGAGCACATGAACATACACTTGTCATAATTTCTTCATTTGGACATATGAGGGACAGCATGTGTGCAAGTAAATGTTTTAGTACTCTAGGAACCTCCATGTGAATTAAACTATTTCTGCAGTTCTGATGGAGAAATAACATCATAATTAGCAATTCTGTCTTTAAGAACAAAGCAACACTGAGGTGCAAAGTAAAAAAAACTAAACAACAACAAAAAACTAATCCACCATTGTCTTTTTGACATGAATTTTCTAAAAGAGTGTGTGTGTGCGCGCGCGTGCGTGCGTGTGCGTGCCTACCTAAGCATATTTTGGGGACAATTTTGTACCCAAAGGTGAGGTTAACCTGACAAAATCTCCAAAACCTCCATTTTAAAACAGGTTTAACAATAAACTAAACAAAGTTTTTTTGAAATAGCAAAAATGCAAACAGTTTTTTGTGAGGGCTAAGTTTAGGTGTAGGGTTGGTTTGGGGCAATAGCACATACAGTTTGTACAGTATAAAAACCATTAAGCCTATGGAATGTCCCCATTTAGATAGCTAAGTAAACGTGTGTGTGTGTGTGTGTGTGTGTGTGTCGAGAGAGAGAGAGACTGTGAATAATGTGTATGTGTGTGTGTTTATTGTCGCGACCACCAGGTGGCAGCAGTGTACGAGTTTTGAACGCCCACCTTCCTATAACAGGTAAGCGCACTCATATCATGACACTCCAGGAAAATTCATTATAATGCTTCTGAGAAATTCTAATGCATCGTATTATGTGTTCTATAAGAATTTTAATCTATTATGAGAAATAACTTAACAGTAGACAGCAGGACTGTTGTAGTTTAGAGTTTACTCTGTTTGGGTTGAACGCCATTTTGGCTCCTGTTGCCTTAACAGCTTGCCTCACTTTCCGGCTCTGTGGAGAATCTTTACAGAAGTAAATGCATTACTTTACTATGATTTTTTTCGTCTCTGTGCTGTTGTGTGAACTATGAAATATAGTAATTCGAAGTTACGTGCACGTGATTGACCAAGCCTATAGTCGTGTTAACCAGAGGAAAAACTAGTTATGGGGTAGCAGGGGGCGTGTCCGCTTGAACGATGGCGGGAAACAAGTCTGCATAGCCCAGATGGTAGCTTTGCAAATTTTCACCATTACATTTCAGCAATATTGGTGCTAATAGGGGCTATTTACACCTGGTCACTAAATGGACACGTTGTAACAAATCAGATAGATATCCGATCAGAGAAAACGCATGAAGTAACCAGGTGTAAACAGGCCCATAGAGCTTATGACAACTAATGACTGAATGATGAATAACGTTAATCACCTGCGGTTTGCTTCAAAAGTTTTGTGAAAGGTAAGCTATTTAAAGAAATATTTGGCTAGTCAGTGTAAATGTCATGCTTGAACAATCAAAGAGAAGAGGGTTTGCCATCATAGCCTACATTGTTTATTTGGTTTGGCTACTTGTGTATTTTGTTTCTGTTTAGACTGAATGTTAAATACTGATCGACTTCACATGCACTGTACATTTGAAGTCGGTAAAGAGAAAGTGGATATGTGTATGCTCATTTATAGTTTGCTAAGGTTTTTACCTTGCCCACAAAAAGATATGTATGAAATAGGTAGCTACTTTAATTATGCAGATATAATTGAACATAAATGGAAATGTTAAGGAAAAAAGCTGAATGGCAGCCTAACACCATTGTTCTTGTTTTTTTATATATATATATAAACTTAAACCATCTTGGCATCCTGCTTTCCATATTTGGAACATGCAAAATGATTGACAGGCAGAGAGTGACTCAAAGTCTTCTGATTGGCTAAATTAAGTCTTTCCATAAAAAAACGCTTACAGCAGCAGTTTTCTGTCTTTCAGATGCAACTGATCCCCAAATATGATCATGAGAGGCTGCATCCTAAAATCAAATCAATTGCATGAAGATCCAATTTATACTGTGAAAAATTATTATTGATTTATGTTTTCTAATCATTATTATTTATTTATGTTTTCTAATCATTATAATACAGTACTGTTGGATGAATTAAGTATATAGCCTAGTGTTTTCAAAATATTATACTTTACATTTTTTTATTTAAACTTATTTAAATAATTTTTATTAATTAATTTGTAACTTTTTGTACAATTATTTTTTTTCAAACCAGTTCCACAGATCCCAGCTTAACCCCCCTGGTTTACAACACCTATAAGGGGTTTTACAATTTCTTATTTTACATTGAGTGATTCTTTTTCGTATAAAACCCACCGACACTATGGTTGTGTTGCTTTCTGGTTGCTAAGGTGTTCTTGATGGTTGCTAGGGTGTTACTAGGTGGTTGCTTGCTGACTCAAGTCAAAATTATATCAGTTATTATGGATAATTTCTCCTTCACTAGGACTTTTTCGTACATTTTTTCATCTACCAGGCAAAAATCATGAGGCTAATCACCTTAAAGTAAGCTTTATAAGATTTGAGGAATTATGGCTGCTTTATTTTTCAAATCCCTATATGCCCAATTGCGAGCAATATAGTAATAGTGATAATTTGCTTGAGCTAATATGATACTGCAAAATAAAAGAAAATCACTGAAAGTGAAATAATAATATTAGCTAGTCTGTAGTTTGAGTCTGGTTTAAAAAAAAAGTTAATTTGAGGTAAAAATTTCACATCGAGGTTCAGCTGAACTGTCCACTCATTGTGTAACTTAGAATCAACAGCAATGGCATCATAGAAATACCATATTATAGTATTTTGATCAAAATGATTACCAAATTCATATTCCCTGTCACGTGACTCTGTAGGGGAATTACATCACATTAACACACAGTGCATTTAGATCGATCTACACTGGTAAACGCGCACACACACGCGCGCGCGCACGCTCCCTTCACCGCCCCCTTCTCTCTCCGTCTCTCTCTCCCTTCGTTCTCCTCTTCTTCATCACTCTTGTTTTACGCGTGTGTGATATTTGATGTGATACACGGGCTGTAATCATCCCAATGGCTCTCGTCGACCATGGACGATGATTTTGTTTCGGTTTTTCCATTCGCATCACGGGAATATCGCTCCAGCGTCGACGCAGTCCATGAGCACAAGGGTTTTTTCGCTTCCTGTGACTGCTGAAGGATATTTCTGCGTGTCGATAGACTGAAGAGACACTGAGAACACGTCCAATGCCGTTGGAACATGTCATATGTTCCCTTTCAAGGTAAGAGGACTGATAGATTTCTGCTGCATCCCCCGTGTTCCTCCCTCAGCGTCCTCCTGCGCTAGAGTACCACTGATGCTGCTGCTGATGCAGGTGGAGGACTGCTGTCATTTTATCACTCCAAGTCAGGCAGTTTCTGTGTGCTCGTGAGGGAAAGAGACCCTTCTGCCCCCTCATGTCGTTTTACAATCTGTTTAAGTACCTGCAAACCGTGCAGGGTCTCTATTGCAAGTGCATCCCACTGCATGGAAGCACACTGGTTAGAGGAATTATCTCGAAGTGTGTGTGTGTGTGTGTGTGTGTGTGTGTGTGTGTGTGTGTGTGTGTGTGTGTGTGTGAGAGAAATGGCTCAGATCCTCAGTGCGAGACATGTTCTTTCATTTGGACACACTTTGTGTCTGTGCTCTGAGTTTTGTGAAGTAGTTGAGTGGGAGATTTTACCTCTTTTGGGGGGAATGAGCTTAAAGCCATTGCTTCCGTTTGTAACAGTGCATCTGTGACTAATCCGCAATAGAAGGCGCGTCAATACTTCAACAGTCACTTAATAGTTTTTAAATAGTGTATAGCTGTTTTGTACACTTCAGTGAGGGGTGCTGATTATTCATTCGTCATTTTAAATTATTTTAATATTAATAGTCGCTTAAGTGGTTTTGCATTTGGATATTTTATGAGGAGAGAACTTATTTTGTTGAATAATGTCAGTTCAGCTCTTGTAGCCTATGCGCAGCCGATTATTGCATAATGTTTTTAAGGACAGCATAAATGGTCGCTTTGAACACTTACACTATATGATGTGATGAAATAGGGAAAGATGACTAACTGGGTTGAGTAACATGCGACTGACCTTTGTCGGTTCAAAGTCAAAGCCTGAAAAGTGATTTTTTTAAGAATACATGTCTGATTTCCACCTAATTTGTTTTCAATTTGTTTGGCAAAGACACTTTCCTAATGCTTTTTGTCCTCCTGGTTTTTGTTCCATTTGGTAGAGTAATTGTTTTGGAGTTGTTGGAACACCTTTAACAATAGACCTTATCAGCTTCATATTTAGTTTTTTTGACGGAAATGAAAAAGAGGCTGTAAAAGCACGAGCGTTCCGTGGATTACTGTTGTTTTACAACAGCGATTTTTCAAACTGACGAAACGTCTCAACGAAAAAACAAAACAACTTTAAGTAGACAAAACTTCATAAACTATTTTGAAAGTTATGAGTTGTAAAAATCATGTGATTTTTCGGACCTTTACAGTGTGCCTTTTTCAGCAGCGTTAAATTCAATATGGCGTCTTACCTGACTATGAAAGTCAACTATTAAAATGATCATTGTCTAAAAAAATTAACATCATAGGCTAATTATCCAAACAGTTTCCAGATTATCATACTCTGTAAAAGAGGAAGGAGGAACACCAGTTTCTTGTGTAACCAGAAATTTCATTTCATGTTTTTTTTAAGGTAAAGGTTTATTCAAAATAGATTATAACACACAAATTTAAAGGGATCATATGATGCAATTTCAAGTTTTCTTTTCTCTTTGGAGTGTTACAAGCTGATTGTGCATAGATAAGATCCCTGAAGTTGCAAAGACTAAAGTCTCAAACCCAAAGAGATATTCTTTATCTAAGTTAAGACTCTGTCACGCCCCCACATGTCTATGTCACGATGTGGAAATATTTGCGTAAGGCGTGGTTTCAGTAACCGGCAGCAGGGTTGATGCAGGCAGTCATGTCAGGGAGATGCTGTGTGTTTCTATGCGAAAGCAAAAGCACTTTATTTGGCTTTCCGAAAGTAGATGCATTTAGGAATCATTAAGATTACTTACAACAGAACAGCAACACATTTTATGGATGACCGTTTCGTGAACCTAGGAGAGGAGGTAATTCTAACTTTATGACAATCTGGCGCTTCTGAATCAGCGATTACCTTATGGACATTTTTGTCCATTTTAGTTTTAATTTTTTTATATGATAATGCTAACTGCATTCATTTTGGGTCAGGTGTATTTTTATTGGAATTTTAATATCCCACCCTCATTTCCTTTAATACATTTATTTAGCTCTAGGTACAAAATATAGTTTCTCTCAGCGCCTTTTGGACGAAAATGTCCTCATTGAAACCCATCCAGTGCTGTTTAACTGTAAAATCATGCAGTTTTTGTTAATAGGCTTTCATTCTGTTGGCAAGTCTTCAAAATTAAATTTCTTACAATTTTTCACCAGATGGTGCCATTTTTTCAGGTTTGGTCTATAAAGGGTCTATTAAGCAAATACTCGCTTTATACCTGTTTTCTGCTGCTGCATATTATAGAGCCAATTGGATAAATAATGCAGCTATAATTGTGTGTGTGTGTGTGTGTGTTGGTATGGATGTCAGAGTGTGGTTTGTATGTGTGTCATAAAAAATGGTGTGTGTGTGTGCTTGTGATATTTGAGAAAGAAAAACTCTACTGTAAATCACAAATCCAACCACTGTCAGTTTTTCTGGCATCTAATGGGGAAAATTTGGTACTGCGCCCAAATAAAATCTTACCGAAGGCAAATTTTTTGAGATATCAACCTCAAATTTGGAACACAACTTTTTTAGATTTATGGCTTTGATTTTCTAGCAGGTTTAGAGTTCAACGTGTTTCATAAAATATATATTTTATATCAAATATTGTTCATAAAGGATTTTCATAAACCTACATTTCTATTCTATAACTTTTTGGGGGGATGCATTTGTTAAACCTTTTTTACTTCAACGATAATCTGTCATTGGTCTTCTTTAAAATGAGACAACTTAACTCTGTGCTCCCAAGCTTAACATTTTTATGCACTAGTTACACAAAATTGTTCCCCTCAGTGCCTTTTGGACAAAAATGTCCCCATTGAAACCCATTAAAACGGCTATTTTTAATCACAGTGCCGTTTAACTGTAAAATTATGCAATTTGTGTTAATAGGCTTAAATTCTGTTGGCAAGGCTTCAAAATGTAATCTTTTACCAGATGGTGCCATTTTTTTCAGGTTTGGTCTATAAAGGGTGTATAAAGCAAATTCTTGCTTTATTCCTGTTTTCTACTGCTGCATATTATAGATCCAATTGGATAAATAATGCAGCTATAATTGTGTGGGTGTGTTGGTATGGTTGTCGGAGTGTGGTTTGTATGTGTCATAAAAAATTGTGTGTGTACATGTGTTCTTGTAATATTTGAGAGAGAAAAACTACTGTAAATCACAAATCCAAACCACTGTGTGCTCCAGCGGAGTTTTGCTGGCATATAATGGAGAAAATTTGGTACTGCACCCAATTTTTTTTTTACTGAAAGCTCATTTCTTGAGATATCAACCTCAAATTTGGAACACAACTTGTTTAGATTTATAGATTTATTTTTTATTTTAGAGTTCAACATGTTTCTTGTAAAAAAAAATCCATAAAATGTAAAATATTGTTCATAAATCATTTTCATAAACTTAAATCTGTATAACTTTTTTGGTTTCACTTTTTAAACTTCTCTTCAGCAATAATCTGCCATTGGTCTTCTTTAAAATGAGACCAAACTTAAGTATGTACTCCCAAGCTTCCAATTTTTCTGACCGTTTTTTGACATGGACATTTTTGCCCACTATGGACCTAAGTGTAACTTTTTTTTATTGAAGGGTTAAGTATTTGCTATTGACTGCTCAAATGCAAAGTTTTGCGCATTGTGTGTGTGTGCTCGCGTGTGTGAGAGAGGGAGACACGGTCACATCACAACCGCGGCTTGTTTGCAAACAAGTGTCTGTCACGCGACTCTGTTCCCCTCTCGGGCTTGAACTGATGGTAAAACTAAGGACATTATTAACTGTCTTTACATTTATTTTGAAAGCTAAATCTCACGATTATGGTATGGGGCATTACATTTCAGACTCGTGCTTGCGGTGTTCGGCCAATCACAATGCTCTGGGTCAGTTGGCCAATCAGAGCAGACTGTGCTTGTCGGAAGGAGGGACTTTGTAGAAAACAAAGCGTTTGAGAGAGGCGGGGCATAGAGGACCTACAATAATGTACAGTGTTGAGAAAAAATTGTTTTTTGAAGATTAAAGCATGCCAACATATTCTGTTACAAATACACAAAATAATGATCTTTAAAAAAGCATTATTTGACCCCTTTAAAAAAGTATAGTATGTCAAATAATGGTGTTGTAGTCTTTACAAACATTACAGAATAATTAGTGGAAAATATCTGTTGGAATGAAGATTGGAAAAGGCAGTTCACTACATGTGCACTATTTTAAAACCTGTATGTCCGTAACGGCGTTTGATGGATTGAGGAAGTTCTTTCCAGTTTGAAAATGAAAACATGAATGATAATTTATTGTAATGCGGTGCTGTCGCCCTTTCTACATAAAAATCAGTCAAATCGTGTAACGTGAATGTCGTAAAGTCTCTAGCTCGAGACTAAAACAACGAGTTGAAAGCATAGCGAGCCGCGGAAGAGACATGTTTCTCGAGCGCTTTCGGCGAGCGCGATTCGAGATCAGGCATCGAGTAAACGGAGTGTGAGTGGGACTAGTCAAAGTTCAACAAACCTTTATTTGTGTATTTGCATTCTCATTAGCATAGTCATGATATTGGGCAAAGACCTCATGAATAAATACAGCAGATGCAGAGCTTATTATGCAATTTCCTCATTATTGACATTTCAAGCTCTTTGATTTCTCCTTCAGGACTGTTTCAGATATTTTACTAATATATCCGCAGAATTTGGCATTAGCATGTTGCTAAGCTAATTCTGCAATACTCTAAGCACAAATACACACCGTATACACTAAAATATCAGGGTCGATTCCAATTAGATTCTGCGTTATTCTTCAGTACTGAATGAAATAGTACAATAGAAGTATCAGGATGATGCCATAAAAAGCAGGCTAGGTAGTTCACTGTGCTTTGGAACAGAGCTTTTGACTCACTTTAACCGCAGAAGTGCAGAATAAATCAAGTTCACTGTACTCTGGGGTTTTAATATTCACACCAGGACCACATACGCCTGCAAGAATCAAGCAAATGCCTTATTATAAAGCCAGCCTTATAGTAATTTAATTATGCTCAAATGTTTAGCCTACAGGATGACTTAACGGGCTTCTGTTGAAATGATGATCTCCCTATTTTGATTGGTTTTAACTATTCATGTTACCAGAGGGACATTTAGGGCCAGAAAAGCAAATTGTAATAATATTTTACAATATTAGTGTTTTACTGTCAAATAAATGCAGCCTTGGTGAGAATAAGAGACTTCTTTCAAAAACGACTATGCTAAACATTATGTGATGAATTAGTGATATTTTAGTCTGTAAGAATTTGCATTTGAAACGGTGAAAACTGAAACTACATTATCAATGCTCTGCACATTGTAATGAGAATGAATGCAGTGAACGAAACACGCTAATTAGTGGTTTTTGCTAAGGCAAGCATCATTTTTATCACCGCTCATACTCCGTGTTAGGGATTTGAACAAACCCCTACCCTTATTAAACTTCGGTGAATAACTCATCCTGTGGTCATGAGGTTGTTGAGAAGAGGTGTGCTATCACTTTTGTGATGTGCAATCTCTCACAGACAGTTTTTACTCTAGAATATCATAGAGGGGTGCAATCATATAGTAATGTGCTAAAAACACTCAGAACATGTTAGCAACTGCATAGAAATTACGTGGCATCCACCCACAACAGCCTAGCATTGCAGCATGACTTTTGCATTGGTAAGCACCACTCCCGTTTTGTTCAGATGTAAAAATAATTGTTTGCATTGTTTTAATGCAGTTAAGCAAAGAATGGAACTGTATCCAGAGGCTTTTTACTCCTCTGTCAACAATGTTTCTCAATGAATCAGATGTCACTGTTGTCATGCATTCTAACCTGTTATCACACTTTCCCCTCTTTTCCAACATTAAGACAGCTATTTTTAAATTGCACAGAAGTGTGACAAGCTACAAACTGTAATACAGACTAAACCGTAGTTTAGTTCAGTCAAATCACTCTATTAAATGAATGCAATAGAAGGACTATTTCGGATTCCTCAAAGAACCTTTTAGTAAACAGGTTTTTTTTTTTTTACTTGAAGAACATTTTAATATAAAAAAAACACTATAAAGAACCTTTTGTGTAATGGAAATTTTGGATGTTAAAGCTTCTTCAGGGAACCATAAATGCCAAGAAAGAACCTTTATTTTCAAGAGTGTAACTGAATTAGAATACAGGACTTTATATGAATGAATGAATGATGCATTTAAATAGCACTTTTTATATAACCCATAGTGACAAACAGTACAATTGTATCATATATTTTATGTATTTCACTTCACAAGAGAAGATGCAGGAGTTATATTTGATGCAGTGAATCACTTATTTAGGTCAATCGTCTTTAATGAACTGATTCACTAAAAGCAATCAGATTTTCTAATGCTGCACATGTGACATACTTGTGCAAAATCTAGCTTGTTTATGGAAAAAAATAGACTCTTATTAAACCAGCTAAGCTACTTATTTAAAAGTAAAGGTTCCTAAAGGTTGTTTTCCTAATGTTACCATAGAAGAGCCATTTTGGTTTCCCCAAAGAACGTTTCACTATATTATAGTGTCACACTATTGAAAAATGTCTGTAGTTAAGTTAGTAGCATCACTACTTTTAGTTCTTCACACTGTTCTTTTCATAATATAGGCCTGCCCTATGAGTAATACCTTGAACTTTTTTCCATTAACTAGCCTGCAAGGGATTGAACTTTTCCTCTGTGTCAAATTACATGCCGATGTAGCAGTTTATGATATAATTGCGTAGAAATTAATGCAGAGTAATATGAAACCAGCACAGAGGATCTATTCGTGCCGTGTGAAGCCAGCGGCATGTGAGTCCATGTGTTAGTTCTCACTCGAGACAGCCATAAATGATAGTTTTATTTAAAGCTCTTATACTGAGAGCATCGGCCAGCTGACACTGTTAAACTACAGCTGTGCCTCAGCAACTTTTAGTGAAGAAGAACGGACCATCCAGTCGCAATTCTCCAGATACAAAACATGATGGACAGAATTTAGAGATTAGTTTTAGAGGTTTAAGTTTAGGCTTTCACTCTTTTCTGATGTTTTTCCACTGCTTTCTGACAGGGAGTAAAACTGAAAACATTCAGCATGCAAGTACTGTATGTGAATGCAAATGGCTCTGCTTAATGCAGTACTGTAGTTGCAAAAAATGTCATTTTCCGAAATAAGGGAACAATATCTTTGTATTAACATTTAAATTAAAATATACTATTTAATTCAGAAATTGGAGCACAAAACATCTACCTTTTATATTGAACTTAATTTTCCAAAGTAACTGCTAGAATTAGAATACGGGATTTTAACTAAGATGAACACATATAGTGACAAACAGTATCATTTTATTAATGATTAATCTAGAAAAGAAGGGAAGAAATGGAAGCTTATTTTTAACCATGCAATACACATATGAAAAGGTTAATTGTGACTTTTTATCTCATAATTCTGACTTTTTTATATCACACAAATCAGACTTTATTCTTCACAATTGTGAGATTTAAACTCAATTGTGAGAATTGAGATTTAAACAAAAAAAATGTATAGGCTATACATTTTGAATTACACGATTTAAGTAAAAATTAAAGATATTAACTTGCAATTCTGAGAAATAAAGTTCAAATGGTGAGATAATAAGTTAATGTACAGTAAACTCGTGATTGTGTGAAAAGTCCAACTTGTGAGAACTTCAAATTACGCGGAACAAAAATCTGAATTGTGAGATTAAACCTCAATTTATAACTCGCAGTTCTGAGGAAAAAAGTCAGATTTGCAAAATACAAACTCACAATTACAAGTTTATATCTAAAGGTCTTTGCACACTGAGTCTGAAAATCTTGTCTGAAATTTTCACACATTAAAAAATAAATATGACCTCACATTGTGTCAATCACGTTTACACACTGCCTCTGAAACTTTTGTCCATCATATAAAAATTCGGACTAGGTTCGATTTCCTGCGTTTTCGCATCCGTAGCAAGCATTTTGACTCCGTGTGCAAGGACCTTTACAGTTATGAGATATAATCTTGCAATTATGAAAAATAAAGTCCAAATTGTGATACATAAACTCACAATTGTTAAGAAAAAAATGAGAATTGTGAAATATAAAGTCGCAATTAGTATTTGGCTTGCATAGATGGAGGAGTCTTATTTGATCAGTGGATATTTTATTTAGATGAAGCATCTAAAAGAAACAGATTCACTAGGATTTCCTAAAGCTGCATACATACTGTATTTGTGGAAAAACTGTTTCTGGAAAAGCTCTACTATAATGAAAACAGCTGAGCTAGTGTCATGCTAACATTTAGCTTTTCAGATAAAGGTTTGTTCACACACTTTTTCACTTGCTTTCAGAATCAGAATGAGCTTTATTGGCCGGGAATGTTTACACATACAAGGAATTTGTTATAGTGACAGAAGCTCCACGGTGCAACAGAATGATAGCAACAGGACAGGACACAGACAACAAAAGAACAATATACAAATAGACAATATACAAAATATACAATACAGACAGTTATGTGTGAGGTCTGACATGTGCAAATTTGAAATGAAAAAATAAGTATGTGTGGTGAATAAATAATTGTACAGTGGTGTTGTGGGTTCCACGTTTATTGTCAAGTGTTCATGAGATGGAGTGCTTGAGGGAAGAAACCGTTTCTGTGTCTGGTCGTTCTGGTACTCAGAGCTCTGTAGCGCCGACCAGACGGTAACAGTTCAAAGAGGGAGTGTGCTGGATGTGAGGGGTCCAGAGTGATTTTGCCAGTCCTTTTGCTCACTCTGGATGAGTACAGTTCTAGGAGAGTGGGGAGGGTTGTACCAATGATTCGCTCAGCAGTCCGGACTACCCTCCGTAGTCTTCTGAGGTCAGATTTGGTAGCTGAGCTGAACCAGACAGTTATTGACGTGCAGAGGACGGATTCAATGATGGCAGAGTAGAACTGTATCAACAGCTTCTGTGGCAGGATGAACTTCCTCAGCTGGCGAAGGAAGTACAGCCTTTGCTGGGTCTTTTTCTCCATGGACTCAATGTGATTGTCCCACTTCAGGTCCTGAGAAATTGTGGTGCCCAGGAATCTGAATGACTCCACTGCAGTCACAGTGCTGTTCATGATTGTAAGTGGGGGGAGAGCAGGGGGGTTTCTCCTGAAGTCCACGATCATCTCCACTGTTTTGAGCGTGTTAAGCTCTAGGTTGTTAAGATTGCACCAGACAGCCAGCTGCTCAACCTCCTGTCTGTAAGCAGACTTGTCACTGTCCTGAATGAGGCCGATCAGTGTGGTGTCATCTGCAAACTTCAGGAGCTTGACGGAGGGGTCTTTAGATGTGCAGTCATTCGTGTACAGGGAGAAGAGCAGTGGGGAGAGAACACAGCCCTGAGGAGCTCCAGTGCTGATCGTATGGGTGCTGGATGAGAATTTTCCCAGCCTCACTACCTGCTGCCTGTCTGTCAGGAAGCTGGTGATCCACTGACAGATGGAGGTGGGGACGGAGAACTGAGTGAGTTTATTCTGAAGGGTGTCCGGGATGATGGTGTTAAAAGCGGAGCTGAAGTCTACAAACAGGATCCTCACATAAGTCTCTGGTCTGTCCAGATGCTGCAGGATGAAGTGCAGTCCCATGTTGACTGCATCATTCACAGACCTGTTTGCTCTGTAAGCAAACTGCAGGGGGTCCAGTAAGGGTCCAGTGGAGGCCTTCAGATAAGCCAAAACCAGTCTTTCAAATGATTTCATGACCACAGACGTTAGAGCCAAGGTCTGTAGTCATTAAGTCCAGTAATTTTGGTTTCAGATAGTATGTAAGGCCTAAACCACACACCATGCATGTAGGTGAATGCAAACGCTACCAGCTATGATATAATGCAAATACTGTAATGACAAATGTTAATTTTCTGAGAAATGCTCATGCATCATTTGTTTGCAGATGCCTCTTGGTCTAATTCATTGACATTCAGGCGTTTTGTGTCCGAATACTTCATTTTTTTGCATCCAAAGGATTTCAGAGCAGCAGATACTGTGTAAATCATTCATTTTTTGCAGTCTTAGCACCAGTGATGAGGAGCATTAGCACACAGAGACAGATGACAGATGCAGTAGGTAGGTGGAGTGTGGCAGACTGCCTGTTTCAGGACTCCACGGCTCACGCTCTCGCTTACTGATGCAGTGATAAAGAATGAAGCTTACTGTAATTGACTGTAATCAACTCTACACATACACACAGCTAGGCCAGTACAGATCCAATGGACCCTGCCTACAGAAACATTTCATTGCAGCAATGATGGACTGCTTTATTAATGTGTGTGAATTAATATGCATGCATGCTATAAAGCGTGTTTTGATGAATAGGTAAAAGAACGCATTCATCTTTCATAAAATACAAATATGTATATTTAAAGAGCTACTTGTGCTGTGTGAAGAAATAGTAGGTTTGATGTTATAAAGACAATATATTTAAATATTAAATAATTGTATTTATTCTAATTAACATTGTGTTTTGTACTAAAGGCTAAAGAAATGTGATCTGTAAATATTTTCTGTACAATTAGATGTTTACTTGAAGAATTGTTTAATTACTTGAAACATTTTAATTTCCATTCAAATTCATTTATAGACTGCTTAGGAATAAGAAATAAAATACAGTGAGGGAAAAACAATATTTGATCCTCTGCTGATTTTGTACATTTGCCCACTGACAAAGAAATGATGAGTCTATAATTTTAATGGTAGGTCTATTTGAACAGTGAGAGATAGTATAACAAAGAAACACATTTCAAAAAGTTATAAATTGATTTGCACTTTAATGAGTGAAATAAGTATTTGATCCCCTATCAATCAGCAAGATTTCTGGCTCCCAGGTGTCTTTTATACAGGTAAGGAACTGAGATTAGGAGCACTCTCTTAAAGGGAATCCTCCTAATCTCAGCTTGTTACCTGTACAAAAGATAACCTTTCCACAGAAGGTATCAATCATTCAGATTCCAAACTCTCCACCATGGCCAAGACCAAAGAGCTATCCAAGGATTTCAGGGACAATATTGTAGATCTACACAAGGCTGGAATGGGCTACAAGACCATCGCCAATCAGCTTGGTGAGAAGGTGACAACAGTTGGTGCGACTATTTGCAAATGGAAGAAACACAGAATAACTGTCAATCCCCTTTGGACTGGGGCTCCATGCAAGATCAATGATCTCAATGCAGCTGGGACCATAGTCACCAAGAAAACAATTGGTAACACTACGCCGTGAAGGACTGAAATCCTGCAGCGCCCGCAAGGTCCCCCTGCTCAAGAAAGCACATGTACAGGCCCGTCTGAAGTTTGCCAATGATTCAGAGGAGAACTGGGTGAAAGTGTTGTGGTCAGATGAGACCAAAATCCAGCTTTGGCATCAACTCAACTCGCCGTGTTTGGAGGAGGAGGAATGCTGCCTATGACCCCAAGAACACCATCCCCACCGTCAAACATGGAGGTGGAAACATTATGCTCTGGGGTTGTTGTTCTGATAAGGGGACAGGACAACTGCACCGCATCAAAGGGACGATGTACCGTTAGGGCCAGGGCATTGAAAATGGGTTGTGGATGGGTATTCCAGCATGACAATGAATGAATGAATGATGCATTTATATAGCGCTTTTATTGTGTATTGCTGTACACCCAAAGCACTTTACAATCATGGAGGGTCTCTCCTCAACCACCACCAGTGTGCAGCATCCACTTGGATGATGCGACGGCTGCCACAGGACAACGGCGCCAGTGCGCTCACCACACACCAGCTACAGGTGGAGAGAAGAGAGAGTGATAGAGCCAATCAAGTGGATGGGGATTATTAGGAGGCCATGATTGACAAGGGCCAGTGGAGGGAATTTGGCCAGGACACCGGGGTTACACCCATACTCTTTACGAGAAGTGCCATGGGATTTTTAATTACCACAGAGAGTCAGGACCTCGGTTTAACGTCTCATCCGAAAGACGGTGATTTTTTTTTTTTACAAATTACTCAAAACACACGGCCAAGGCAACAAAGGAGTGGCTCAAGAAGAAGCACATTAAGGTCCTGGAGTGGCCTAGCCAGTCTCCAGATCTTAATCCCATAGAAAATCTGTGGAGGGAGCTGAAGGTTTGAGTTGCCAAACTTCAGTCTCAAAACCTTAATGACTTGGAGAGGATCTGCAAAGAGGAGTGGGACAAAATCCCTCCTGAGATGTGTGCAAACCTGGTGGCCAACTACAAGAAACGTCTGACCCCTGTGATTGCCAACAAGGGTTCTGCCACCAAGTACCAAGTCATGTTTTGCGAAGGGGCCAAATACTTATATCGCTCATTAAAATGCAAATCAATTTATAACTTTTTGAAATGCATTTTTCTGGATTTTTTTGTTGTTATTCTGTCTCTCACTGTTCAAATAAACATAACATTCGAATTATAGACTGATAATTTCTTTGTCAGTGGGCAAACGTACAAAATCAGCAGGGGATCAAATAATTTTTTCCCTTACTGTAGATTGTTTAATTTAAAATACTGTAAAAGAAAGAAAGGAAAAACAAAAATATATAGCATCTTAATAGAATTAAAAGAAAATATTAAGTTTGATGATATGAAGACTTTGAAATATTAAATAATTGGCATTTATGTTGTACTAAAGCAATTTAGTACTATTAAAACATTGTGTGGAAAATATTTCTGTGCTGTTAGTATAAACCTGAAGAGAATGATTTCCATTCAACACTGAGAAATACATACAAATAATTTATTAGGATTATTAAGAAATTAAAAGTATCTATTATTAGTTGTTATTAAGTAATTACTGTGAAAACTATGGCTCTCAATAAAATAAAATAAAATGCAAATGTGATTTTATAAAGACATTTATATATAAATAACTGGTATTTATGTTGTAATTGTACTAAATGCAATTAAAATTATTAAAATATTATGCAAGATATTTTCTGTACTGTTATTAAAAATATTTATTGTAAAAAAATATTTTATTATAATTTAAGTATCATTATCTGCAGCAAGTTTCTAATGTTTATTACTTCATATCAAGAGTTTGTTCAAATCCCTAACTCTAAGTATAATCGATAATAATAGGAATGCTTTTAATCTTGAAGACTAAAACCCTGTGTTTTCATGAGATCTGATTAAATAAAGCTCATGGGAATTGTGCATTAATATTAGAGGGCTACATTAGTGCAGTGATGGAGCGCTGTATCCACAGAGCACAATTTATTTTATAAGAAGACTTGCATGCCTCTAATTTATGTCAAATTTCCATATTTTCATCAAAACACTCAGGTGCATTGGGAGTGGAAAGATATTAGAAACATTCATTATCCTTTAATATTATCCTAAGGAATTAATAAAATCTGTAGCCATGAGGGTTTTTTCAGGGGCGTAGCCATCATTTCAGAAGTGAGGGGGACAGAAATGTAATATATATTGCAATATAACATTTCTATAATGTATATAACCTACCAGTCAAAAGTTTTTGAACAGTAAGTTTTTTAATGTTTTTTTTAAAGAAGCCTCTTCTCACCAAGCCTGCATTGATTTGATCCAAATACAGTTTTACTCTGTACAACAGCTGGTTCTATTTGAATATATTGTAAAATGGAATTGATTGCTGTGATCAAAGCTGTATTTTCAGCATCATTACTCCTGTCTTCTCACATGATCCTCCAGAAATCATTCTGATATACCGATTTTCTGCACAAGAAATCTTTTATTATTATTATTATTAATAATATTTAAAACAGTTGAGTAGATTTTTTCAGGATTCTTTGAGGAATAGAAATATCCAAAGATCAGCATTTATCTGAAATAAAAATATTGTGTAAAACTATACACACTATACCATTCAAAAGCTTAGAGTCAGTATAATTATAATTGTATTGTATTTATTTATTTTGGAAAATAAATTATAGCAATTAATACTTTTATTAAGCAAGGATGGTTTAAATTGATCAAAAGGGATGATAAAGACATTTATAATGTTACAAAATAATTCTATTTCAGATAAATGCTGTTCTTCTGACTTTCTGTTCATCAACGAAACCTGAAAAATTATACTAAGCTGTTTTCAACATCATCATAATAATAAATGTTTTTTTTAGCTGCAAATCAGAATATCAGAATGATTTCTGCAGGATCGTGTGACTGGAGTAATGATGCTAAAAAAAATTAGCTTTGAAATCAAAATAAATTACATTTTAAAATATATTAAAATAGAAAACAGTTATTTTAAATAGTGGAAATATTTCAAAATTGTACTGTTTTTTGAAAACACTGTACGGCCCTGTTTTTTTACAGATTCTATTTAAAATGACAATTCAGTCAAAGATATTTTTTGCAGTTACCAAGATCAAATGAATTCTATTCCTAATATCCAAATAATTTGTTGCATTGTTTATTTGCATTTCGACCACAATGCAGTTTGAGTTTGAGTTTGTTTCTTGAAATAATGCATGCATAAGGTTGTGTTTAAAACAACTAATGTGATGCCTTTAAATGAGTTCAGGAAAGATAAGAAGTGTGCAAGATCCATCCGTAAAGCACTGGGGCTCTTTGCACAGACTGTGTTAATGCATGTGTGCAACTCTGCAAGTAAAAATCATTTGATATGGAGGTTTCTCTCCTCACACTTTCATGCCAGATTTTATTCATATTTTCAGCTTTCTGTTGTTTTTCTGATACACTCAAGCTGGTGAAGATTTACAGAGCACTTTAGCTTTTGGTTCATTTAAATGATCAATGATCAGTTTTAATTTTAAAGGGGTCATATAATGCTTTTTTAAAGATTATTATTTTGTGCATTTGGTGTAACAGTATATGTTGACATGCTTTATTGTTAAAAAAAAACATTATTTTTCAAATACTGTACATTATTGTAGTTCCTCTATGCCCCGTCTCTCCAGCTGACACAGTGCATTGTGATTGGCTGAACACCGCAAGCACGCATCAGAAATGTAAATGCCCTTACCATAAGCGCGAGCTTCAGCTTTCAAAGTAAATATAAAGACTGTTAATAATGTCCTTAGTTTTACCATCAGTTCAAGCCCGAAAGGGGAACAGTCATGTGACAGACACAGTGATGATGCTCGTATGTATTTGCAGTACACAAGCCGTGGTTAAGACTCCACTGTGATGTGACCCTCTCTCTCTCTTTCACACACACACACACACACACACACACACACACACACACACACACACACAACACATAACTCCTTATTTGAACACTCAATAGCAAATACTTGAACTAATAACAAAACATACTTACAGTCACTGATTCAGAAGCGCCAGATTGTCATAGCAAAGTCTGTACTGACTTTTTTCAGAAATAGCCTTTTTGCTCAGCCAGCCTTGTACTCTCCTAGGTTCACAAAACGGTCGTCCATAAAATGCATTGCACAAAATTCTAACGTTTGGGTTGTGTTTTTCTGTTGTAAACCAATCTTAACCATTAGCTGCGTTTACATGGAGCCTAGTAATCCGATCATAACAGGACTAGAAGCACAATCGGAATAAAAAGTCACATGTAAATACGTCAAGATAGAATCGGCCAGATCTGATTAGAATTTCGATCGGATTGTAAAGGGTGGTTTATTCTTTTTGTAATCCGAACGAGAGGACATGTAAACACTTGATCGGATTGAAAACCGAAACTGGAAAGAACTGCACATGTGCAGTGACGTAAAAATAGCATGATGACGTATGACGCGCGGAACGAGCTGCTCTTCCCGGTGAATAAAGTGTCATAAATGAGTTTTGGTCTTTCTAAAATTCTGCTTTGACTCAGCGTCTGTGAAGTGGAGCAGCACAACGTCGCTCCAGTCCTGGTCTAAGACTCTCATCCACAGACGACTGATTATGATCACGGGAAGGGGCACTTTTACTGCTTTCTAAAGTAAGCAGCACTGCACAATAATTAATGTGATGGTCGTCGCCTAATTCGGACCCGAAGTAAATAAATATCAAGTGTGCTTTTTAAAACAATATGCGACAACAGCGGGAAACTCTGAGTATTCATGCAGTGTGCGCATGTCAAAAGATTAAATCCGATCAGAAGCTTGTGACATTTAAATGCTCACAGCAACCTGATCACTTTATATAGCGTTCATCAATTCATTCCGATGGGAGCAAAAAGTGTTCATGTAAACGCACCTAATGATTCCTAATTGCATCTACTTTCGGAAGGCCAATTAAAGTGCTTTAGCTTTCGCATAGAAACACACAGCATCTCCCTGACATGGCTGCTTCAACACTACTGTAGTTACTGAAACCACGCCGCCTTTCTTTGTGTGGACATTTGGGCAGCATTATGCAAATATTTCCACATTGTGACGACATGTGTGAATGAGGCGTTTTAGCCTGGTCTGGATCAGGCTTCTCTTTTAGATAGAATAAATCCTTTTGTGGGAGACTTTGAGCTTTGTAACTATGCAGATTGTATACATGTACAAACAGCTACATAACACACAAAAGAAAAGTAAAACAAGAAATCGCATAACACAACCCCTTTAAAACACGCTTTAAAGAAACTTTGAGCTACAAAAGGTTAAAAAATGTTCCAATGTTGTCCAAAAGTTGTATTTAAAGTCTTCTGAAGCCATACAACACCAGGCCAAAATGTCAGTCATTATTCACAGACATTCAAATGTTTTCACATTAAAGCTGGTTGGAGATAATGGTAACAGCATCTGGCAGCAGTGCTTGTGACTGTTTAGTGGGCTTCTCTCAAAAGCTCTGGGTTTGAGATTGAAGTGAGTAACAGTGGAGGGCATGTGTCTATTCCAGTTAGTACAACTCAACATGGCAGTAACCCTTGAGGTTGTTCTTGTGCTCTTGCTTATCATGTAACACGATGACGTCCCTCCCTCGAGTGGAAGCTGCGTTCACAAACTGGTTGAGTAGTCCACGGATTTTCACACTTTTTGGATCCAAGGACCATCTAATGGTCCCCCTTCATAAAATAAATACAAAAGTAGCTATGTACTTTAAGACCTATTTATACTATTTGTGAAAGGCAGTAAGTATTATTTAATAAAAAAATTGTTTTTATAATTAATTATATTTTAATTATAGAATATTTCCATAGTGTTAGATATAAGTACTATAACTCTACACTGTAATAAACTGTGTAAATGAATTAACTGTGTGTGTGTGTGTGTGTGTGTGTGTGTGTGTGTGTGTGTGTGTGTGTGTGTGTGTGTGTGTGTGTGTGTGTGTGTGTGTGTGTGTGTGTGTGTGTGTGTATATATACACACACACATATATATATTAACTATAAGCAGATTTGTTTTTTCACTGTAGAGTTAAAATAGTGTCTGTCTGTCTATAGACAAAAAAAATAGTAATTTCATGATTTCTGGATTATGATTGGAACATTTAATTATTTATTAATTATTTATTAGAGTATTATTACAGACATTTTCTGTAGAACCACTATTTGTGGCTCCCAGGATTTGAAACGCCTGGACTAATTGTTTATTGAACTAGTTTTTATTTTTTTATTTTAGTCTTTCTTTAGTTGTTAGGGAGTTTGAATGGGAAAAACTCATCTGTAGAAGTTGGCTTTACCCATCTTTTTATTTATTTTTTTGGCCATTGCATCACATTTTTTTTTACCTTATTGTATTTTTAAGACACCATGGCGGGTTAAAAAAATGTTTTTTTTTCAAAATAAGTCGAGAGTCGAGGCCCTGCATTCTGTTGTTTCTAAACACGAGAACACTTCTTATGTGACCGGCTCCTAAGAAACCTGTCTGAATGGAGTCAGGTAAACCAGAAACCAGCTTAATTATACAAAGCTTGCTGATTGGTTGAATAGTCATTCAGGCAACCCACAGACTAGTCGATTATGAAAACACAGTTTTGCACATCCCTAAATGCACATATAAACTGGAGGTTTTGCGATCAGCATTAGGTTATGGGTTTAAAACAGGCATTGTTTCTATGCACATCCATATATGAGAAGCATTTTATTTTATTTTTGTCTTTAAATGCTTCCCACGTGGAGCTGCTGAAGTCTTTGTGGGATAAGCAGCTCTTGAAGGTGAGCTTTGTAAATGAGTTTGATGAAGGAGTCTGTTGTGTGAATTTTAATATCAGCCTGTGTTCGCTCCCCACTGACAGCGCATTAGAGACGTGTAGCTGTAAGCTGTCTTCTGCATGTCTCAGGGTTCATTTTCACGCTGGCTTACGGCCCTTTTGCGGGATGACCTAGGTTTAGCCGGAGAGGATATCTGCGGTACGTTATTTATATGCAATATCATGCTCCACACACACGCGCTGTCCCTAATAAACCCTCTTTTTTCTCCCTTCTCTGCCCTTCGCACTTGGTTTAACTGTGTTTCACGCTCTCGGGCTGCATTTTGTGCTCATAATCTGCTGTACTCGATGTCCTCGGTCTGTAGATCAGTGAGCATCCCGGCTTCTGCTGTATAGGCCACCTGCTCATCTCTGTCTGGGGCCGAAGGTGTTACCGAGACGGGTCGGCATACACTGACACACAGATCGGGCAGGTAAACAAACGCTGTGTTGCATGAAAAGTGGGCCAGCATGTGCCTGTGTCTCTGCTGTGTAGTGTTCTCACTGGACCTCAGCAGAGTCTTTGCATTAGACACTGAAAAAAAATCGGTGTGGTGTTTACTTTGAAACAATTTGCACTCAGAAGTTGCTGGTAAGATTTGCTAATAATTACGAAGAAATGGCTTGTAAAATATTGGATTAAACATGACACTTTTAAGTAGGACTGAAATAGTATTTTCTTGTAAAGCATTCTTGAAAAATCACAACTTTGAATAATAATTTTTACAGTGTAGTTCAAGTCAGCACAGAAGTTTGAAGTATGAAAATGATTTTTTACAGTTTTAGAGTAGAGATCGCAGAGGTCAGATGATCATACATTTTGAGATATTTGTATTGTTAGTTTTATAGTAGATGGTAGTTTGATAGTAGGAAGACTGGTTCCTTCGATGTTTTCCTATGTGGTTTTATAATGGGGTTTTTCAATTTGTTAGTAAAATAAAGCCTTTTGGTAAACTTAAAGGGTTAGTTCACCCAAAAATGAAAAATCTGTCATTAATTACTCACCCTCATGTTGTACCAAACCCGTAAGACCTTCGCTCATCTTCGGAACACAAATTAAGATATTTGTGAGGAATTCCGAGCGCTCTCTGACCCTCCCATAGACAGCAAGGGTCCTACCACGATCAAGGACCTGAAACATAGCACGGACATTATTAAAATAATCCATGTGACATCAGTGATTCAACTGTTTTTTTCGAAGCTACGAGAATACTTTTTTTGCTCAAAGAAAACAAAAATTAATTATTTTATTCAACAATTCATCCAATGCTATCTCACGACAAATTTGTATGTATTTTACGAGGTGGCTAATGCGTACGAATTCGTTCGACCTCACTAAATCTCAGTCAATCTCAATGGCCCTGATTTTGTACGATTTGTCTAGACCCCAGTGACGGGTAGATTTAGGGGCGGGATTAGGTGTAGGTCATTCGTACAAATTCACTTTGCTCCCGTAAAATATGTACAATTTAGCAAAAATCATATAATTTTGAACGATTGAGGTCGTATGAATTAGCCACCTCGTAAAATATGTATGAATTGCCGTGAGATGGGGCTGATTCATCTCCTCCGCGTCACCCTGGCGCCATTTTGGAGAGTATCCACTAAATGTAAACAGCGTATGTGTTCTGTGTCAGCATCACCATGTATGCTGACACATACGTTGTTTACGTTCAAATCAAAGCACGCGCATACATCGTGATACTCTCCAAAATGCCGCCAGGGTGATGCGGAGGAAACTAATTGTTGAAAGTTATTTTTGTTTTCTTTACGCACAAAAAGTGTTCTCGTAGCTTTGTAAAATGACGGTTGAACCCCTGATGTCACATGGATTATTTTAACGATATCCTTCTATGGAAACTACATTTCTGGACCTTGATCGTGGTAGGATCCTTGCTGTCTATGGGAGGGTCAGAGAGCTCACGGAATTCATCAAAAATATCTTAATTTGTGTTCCAAAGATGAACGAAGGTTTTACGGGTTTGGTACAACATGAGGGTGAGTAATTGATGACAGAAATGTCGTTTTTGGGTGAAATATTCCTTTAAATTGATGATAATTTGATGTTTTGTTCTACAACATAAACTGCACACACTCACACCCCAAACTGTCTTAATTTCATTTTACTGCATTGTAATATTAAATTAATTTACATTTAACCATTTTAATATGGAGAGCCACTGAAATGTAGACCTTCGGTTATGTGTTTGTGACCTACGCTGTAGGATAATGTGAAAACGGTTCGCTATTTAGGTTTGTACTTTTACTAACTTTTACGTTAGATAGTTTAGTCTTGCTGAAACACAAGATGTTGTTAAAGTTCTTGAGGAGATGAAAATTGTAACTTAATGAGACTATGACAACCAGAAAATGAGCATTTTGGTCTTCGGTGGGATTGGGGTTGAATGCTTAGGGACATTTGGCTCTGTTTTGGTGGGGTATAGGAAATTAAATAAAATAAATTCCATTGCCCATCCTCTCAGGATACATGGGATCAGTGTAACAAATACCCCAGGCACATTGTTTTTCAATTTTTGTTGCATAAACACCATCAAACTGATGAAAGCTTCAGATCTTCCAATGTTTCTCTATGGTGCTGAAACTTAAAGATGTCCGAGTTCCAGTCCCCGTGCAACTGACACTCAACTGCCATTGGCTCATCTGCGTTCAAGGGGAGGGACTTACCGATAGGTCAATTGATCAAAAGTGAGAGATTTATAATGTTTCAAAGATTCTTATTTCAAATAAATGCTTTTCCTTTTAACTTTCTATTCATCAATGAATCCTGAAAAAATATTAAGCAGAACAATTGTTAATTAATAATAAAAATAATAAGAACTGTTTCTTGAGCAGCAAATCGACATATTAGATTGATTTCTGAAGGAATTAAATGCATAGAAAACCGTTGTTTAGAATTATATTAATATTTAACAATATTACTGTAGTTTATCAAATAAATGCAGTTTTGGAGACAATAAGAAATTGCTAACAAAACCATTATAAAATCTTACTGACCCAAACTTTTTAATGTTCATTTACATATTAATAATAGAGTTGATTTCCAATAGTGTTTTAGCAGCATTACAGGAGTGACTAGCAGGTTTAATCTGCTGTTCTCCCTTCTGTTGCTTCTCAAAAAAGTTCTGTCTGTCTGCCAGCACAAGTGTTGAGTGCGTCTGTTAGCGCAGGTTAGTGACAGGCCTCAGGGTAATAATACAATGACACAGTTCTCAGTCTATCTCTGGATTGAGGACGGATCACTATAATTACGCTTCATCTCTCAGGACCCAAATCACGACCCGTTTTCTCTCAGCGGAGCGACCAACACGCATAAAGACATATAAAGGAATACACTAAGGAGCAATGCAAGAAAGTGCACACACACACACACACACAATGATGGCTGTGTCACGTGTTTATGCAGAAACAGATGGGAAATATTGTTACCACAGACTCTCAGTGATTTATTCAGCATGTGGAATATTCCAGTGAAAGGAGAATACGGTACAATGCAAATATGCAAACTTCATTGAGGCACTGCCGCACATCGTACTTGTTTTGACAGTTTGTCCAGAGGTAAATGTAAAATAGATCCAGGAGGACAGGACCGCTGTGTTCAGAATGGAATGCAAGCTTACTAAATGTGCTGTATACAGGCAAATATAAAAAAAATTGGCATGTGAAATACACAACGATTAACGTTTTGAGACGTTTGTATGCTGCATTGTTGTCACATGGCCTCATCTTGTTGCATGTACTGTATAATTCAGCGAGTGGAGTTCAGTTGTCTTGAAAATAAATATGATAATAAATTAATTAATAATAATATATATTTGTATCTAAATTTCTTTTGAAGATACCTCAAAGGGATAGTTCACCCAATAATTGTTTCATACGTGAATCATGGTTGCTGGTGGCCATTGACTCAAAAATACAATGGAAGTCAATGGCTACCAGCAACTGCTTGGTCGCCAACATTCTTCAAAATAAATGTTATGTTCAACAGATTAAAGAAACGTATGCAGGTTTGGAGCAACATGAGGTAAGTATATGACACAACTTTAATTTTTTTTGTGAACTATCCCTTTAACTCTGGACACTCAGACCAAATTTAGTGAAGGAAAAGATTGAGTGGATTTAAATTTTATAATAGATGTTTTATGTAATTGTTTTTGAAGGAAACCTAAAGAATAAATCACAACTATTTCATATACAGCATTTAGAGTAGTATTATGCATTTTTTTTGTATATTATATATAATAGATGTTTTATCAGTGTCTTGATTCTTATTTCAGGGCACTTCAAAGTGTGAAATGGTCTTATTTTTTTTATTTTGTATCTGTAAGATAAAAAGTAATTAATACTTGTATTGAGCAATAATTGATAATTGATAAAAAAGTAACAGTAAAGTCCTTTATAATGTTACAAAAATGTATTTTAAATAAATGCTGTTCTTTTGAACTTTCTATACTTTAAAGAATCCTGAAAAAAAATTATCACCGTCTCCACAATAAGATTAAACAGCACGACATTGACATTTATTGATTGATTGATTGATTGATTGATTGATTGATTGATTTAGCAGAAAATCAGCACGTTATAATGGTTTCAGACGGATCATGTGACACTGAAGACTTGCATTTTAAAATATATTCAAATAGAAACACTTATTTTTAATATCTTAAAATTACAGTTTTTTATCAAAAAATGCAGCTTTGGTGAGCAAGTATTTTTTTTTTTAAATGTACAAACCTCAAACTACTGAATGCCACTATATAAACATTTGCCCACTGTGCAGACTACATACTGCAGAAATAGAGTAGTATGCTCTTCTGTCATTAAGAATTTATTTTTTTCAGACGTGAGCTCCATTATTACCTTTCTTTTAAGTGTTTTGTAGTATCTAATAATATTTGTCTCCCTGTTTGTGAATGCTGTCTCACTTGAAATGTTATGAGCTTCCAAAAGAGAGGGAGAGAGACGGAGAGAGTAGGGGGAGGATGGAAGACAGATGGATTAAAGGTGGGGGGGGGGGGGCATGAAAGGAGGCTGCCAGTGAGTTTGTTGGAAAGTTGGATCTCATTTTCTTTTCTTTTTTTGTCTGATATAGGGCTGCATGATTATGACAATACTCATAATTGTTGATTTACTTACTGCAAGTACAATGATTCACTTCAATTAATAGTATTTATATGAAATGTGCCCCCTGTGATTATTTAATTTATTGCATTGGTTGATATGGCTATGTCCCATCATATGGAATGTACCATCACACATAAGCAAAAGTTGTAATTTACCAATAGCTTTGTAGAAATTGTGATTATGATGATCTATTTAATCATGCAGTTCTTGCCTGATATATATGACAAATTCAGAGTTTAAGATGTGTTTTACTATACTTTTTGCATATGAATTTGAACTGTATTGGCCACAAGCAGAATTCGAATAGGAATGATTTAAGAGATTGTAGTGAATGGCAATTCAGAAATTCATCAAATTCAGTCACACATCAGGTCAATTTTATTAGTCACATTTTGCCACATAATTACATCATTAATTTTGAGTAATAAGCAATTATGCCTATTTATTCCCTCATTTGTGGAACATATTTCTTATTCAAGTGACATAATTCTCTAAATCAAGTTCAGTAACCATTTTCAATTTTGCCACACATCTCCACAATATATGCTTCACATAGTTTTCAAATAACCTTAACTATATATATATATATATATATATATATATATATATATAATAGGCCTATATACAATTTTTGTGGTTGTGTGTGTTGTGTGTGTGTGTGTATATATATAATATATAGTTAAGAGTTAAGTTATTTGAAAAAATGTTAAGCATATACAGGTGCATCTCAATAAATTGAATGTCGTGAAAAGTTCATTTATTTCAATCAACTCTAATTGTGAAACTCGTGTATTAAAATTCATGCACACAGACTGAAGTAGTTTAAGTCTTTGGTTCTTTTAATTATGATGATTTTGGGCTCACATTTAACAAAACCCATTCAATTCACTATTTTACTATTCACATTGTATTACATTTCACAAAAGTTGATTATTTCACTAATTCCATTCAAAAAGTGAAACTTGTATAGTATACATTCATTCACACAGACTGATATATTTCAAGTGTTTATTTATTAATTTTGATGATTATAACTGACAACTAATGAAAACCCCAAATTCAGTATCTCGGAAAATTAGAATATTATTAAGACATCAAAGAAAGGATTAATTTGAACATGAAAAGTATAGCATGTACAGCACTCAATACTTAGTTGGGGCTCCTTTTGCCTGAATACTGCAGCAATGCCTGGCATTTAGTCTTGGCACTGCCAGGTGTTATGAGCCCAGGTTGCTTGATGTGGCCTTCAGCTCTTCCTGCATTGTTGGGTCTGGCATATCGCATCTTCCTCTTCACAATACCCGTAGATTTTTATGGGGTTAAGGTCAGGCGAGTTTGCTGCCAATTAAGACAGGGATACCATGGTCCTTAAACCAGGTCTGGTAGCTTTGCACTGTGTGTAGGTGCCAAGTCCAATCTGCATTCATAAAGTTGGTAGCACAGGAAGCATGAAGTGCTTAAAACTTCTGGTAACGGCTGTGTTGACCTTGGACCTCCGAAAACACATGGCCAACACCAGCAGATGACATGGCAGCCCAAACCATATACTGTGAAACTTTACACTGGACCTCAAGCACGTGGATTCTGTGTCTCTCCTCTCTTCCTCCAGACTCTGGGACCCTGATTTCAAAGGAAATCCAAAATGTACTTTCATCAGAGAACATAACTTTGGACCACTCAGCAGCATCCAGTCCTTTTTGTCTTTATATATATATGCATATATATATATCCAGTTAAGGTTATTTGAAAAATATTAAGCATTTTTATACAAGTGCATCTCAATAAATTGAATGTCGTGAAAAGTTATTTATTTCAGTAATTCAACTCAAATTGTGAAACTCGTGTTTTAAATAAATTGCAATGCACACAGACTGAAGTAGTTTAAGTCAGGTCTTCCCTTTTAATTGTGTACCTACAGAACTAGCTCACATTTAACAAAACCCACCATTTAAAGGCCTTTCAGGTGTTTTGAGTTAATTACTGATTAGAGTGTGGCACCAGGTGTCTTCAATATTGTTACACAAATACAAGCAATTCACCAGAACAGTGAATGCTGTGAGTTGCATGTTTAGTGACAGATACTGAACCATGTGTCTCTGTGTGGAATGAATGTATCTGAAGTCTCTCACACTTTTTGAATGGAATTTGTGAAATAAATCAACTTTTTGATGATATTCATAATAGCTTTTGACCAGCATGGATTTTGTGTGTGTGTGTTTGAAATAAATCAACTTTTTGATGTAAATTATAGCTATTATTTATTATGTAAATTATAGGCTGTTTGTTACATTAATTCATTTCGCGTTCCATCGGTGACACAGAGCTTTGTGCGTATCCTACTTCTCTCTGATGCGCCTCCAAGAGCTTTAGCAATTATTTTGTAATCTTAATGTTCAATATATACTAAAGTCTTGCATTCTTTGTTCAATATATACAATTGTTTCCTTATAACAGCAGTAACTTATCAGTCAACTGTTCCAACGGAATCAACTTGACACAGAGGCGGGTCGCTGTTCCAACTGCCTGTACACTCAATGCTGAAAAGTATTGATTTGTTTAAGTGAAAATGTGCACTTTAGCAATGATTTCTATTCATTTTGAATGTTAGTTAAATGTCAATTATTAAAAAAAAGTGTGTGTGTTGTGTGTGCGTATCGTATATTTCTTTTTTTTTCTGAATGTACTGTGTATCGAACCGAGACACTGTTTCCTTATGTGTGTATATTATATATATATAAATGTCTGCTTGTATTTCTGTACACTCACAATGAAAAACTATATCTTATTTATTTAATAGTTACTCGTGTTGTTTTACAAATATCTGTGTACCTTAAAAATATATATTTGCAGTTTAATACTTCGTTGGCCGGAGGGGAACTGGCCCCCCGACTAGCCTGGTTTTTTCTCCCAAGTTTTTTTCCATTTTACATGGAGTTTCGTTCCTTGCCGCTGTCGCCTCTGGCTTGCTAGTTGGGGACACTTATCCAGCACAATCATCGACTTATGCACAATATTATTTAAATGAACTAAGCTGGACAATGCCATCATAAATTCAATAATGAAATGCATCAGCAGATAATATGTTAAATCCTGTATTTTACATATGACAAAATTTGCCTATTTTGATATTGTGCAGTGCTTTGTTACAATTTGTATTGTTAAAGGCGCTATATAAATAAAGGTGATGTGTGTTGTGTGTGTGTGTGTTGTGTGTGTGTGTGTGTGTGTGTGTGTGTGTTGTGTGTGTGTTGTGTGTGTGTGGTGTTTGTGTGTGTGTGTGTGTGTGTGAAGTTTTCTATATTTATTTATTTAATAATTACTCGTGTTGTTTTCAAATAACCTTAAAAAATATATATTTGAATACTTTTTTAATGTTTACAATATGTATTTATATAATAATTACTAATATGTTAAAATATATATATATATGTGTGTGTTATTTTAATGTTTATTCTGCTTTCTTATATTAAATTCGGAGTTACAATTCTGTATTGTATGTGTAACTTCAAGTCAAATCTCAATGGCCCTGATTTACAAATAACTTTACTTGCTTGTTCTGCATCAGTTTCCATCAAAACTGAGCTGATAAACCATCATTGCCACTAATTCATCCTCTGATTTCCACATCGTCTCATTCACTCATCAGATCTCTGCTGTCATATATATACTATGAGCTATACATAGCGAACGGAGAGAGAGAAACAGAGTATTTCATGGATGGCTAGGTTGCTATGGGAACAAGAAATGGTCTCTCTTTCCCCAAAAAAGTGTCCTCGTTCCCCCCGTTTCTCTCTAAACCCTTCGCTTTTCTCTTTTCCATCTCTGTTTTTTTTCTCCCACCTCTCTGTCTCTCGCTTTTTTCTCTCTCCCACACGTTTAAGCACTCTTTCTCTCTGCCTCTCTCTCTTTTCGTCCAGTTCTATCCTTGTCTTCCATACCTCTCTCGTTCCCCCTCTCTCTCTGATCCTCTGTCTCTTTAACACTCACTTATATTCTATTCTTTTCCCGGTTGTCATGGCAATAAGCTGGGGGTGTGTGGGTGAGAATGAGAGAGAGAGGGGGTGTTTCGGAAGTGACATCTCTTGGGCAGTAACCTTGTTTCCTGTATGTAGATTTGGGGGGGGGGGAGCAGTGAAGTGCAGCTACAGTGACGCCGTGTGGAGGATGCGGTGAGGAGACGAGCAGGTAGATGTGAACGCTGCTTCAGGAGCGTCCAGCTATTGATCAGTGCTGCATGAGTGCAGCCTTTCTATACAGAACTCAAGTGTGTGGTGGGAATTAGCAATGGAAAACCATGCTTTAATGTCTTTTCATATATCAGCTCTTTCTCCTAGAGAGCAATGAAATTAGAAAACTCTGATTTTTGCTAAAAATTATGTATTTTTTTATCAAAATGGCAGTTTTGTGGCTTTTACAGACAAAGATGTCTCTTAGCATTCCAATTCAGCCTAATACAGTAGAAGTTGGTGCAGGACCCCTGGTGTTACGTAAGATATGCCATCTTTGCTAATGGGAACCACTAAGGATTTGAAGCAGTCACCTGAGCTGTGATGTCAAAAGCAGTAGGAACAAATATTGGTCCGGCTTTTAAGAGGTTATTGAATTACAACCAAAATCAAAGTATGGCTTATTGCAACATGCTCCAACACTCTTTATCTAATGAGGATCTTTCATAAACAGCTGTGGCCTCCCTAAGGGTAATATAATATAATATAATATAATAATTAGCAGTAATAATAATAGCAATAATATGTTTTCCTTTTTCACAAGATATATTTATTTTAAGATTTGTAATAATTTCAACAACTTTTATTATTATTATTAAATAATGATAATAATAATAATTTACTTTTTACAAAAGTTATATTTATTTTGTTTAAAATTATGTAATAATAACAATAATAATATCAACAACTTTTTAATTGTGGTAAAAACTATTTAATAATGATAGTACAAATATGATTCATAGTTATGAATTATTAACAATGTATTATTATTATAGCAAGTAACACTGCTAATATTGTTTTATAGTGACATATAAAATCACAAAATGTTTGGCCAAATTGTTCAGGCCTAAAAACAAACACAGCAAACCAAGAGCTTTTTTAAATCAAAATGTTTATCAGAAATATCTCAATTATACCTTTTTCCTAAATCATGCAGCCCTGGGCAATTGCAAAATATCTAATTCACTAGAATAGACTGCTTCTTTTGAATTTCTCTTGATGAAAGGGATGTCTCTGCCTTCAGGATGGTGTAGTTATGGCATCAATCAGAAGGAGCTAGCTGACCCATGGTAACCAGCTAAACCTTGATCTCTCAGTGAGAACCATGAACTCTGTAAACAACAAAAGATGTTATTTTAGATGAGATATCTTTGGATGGTGGGCTTTTGGAGAGATTATTTAAAGCACTTTTTCTTTTAGCAGTGTCTTTTCTCAGGGTTGGCTCAGATTTTCTGTCAACGATCTTAACAGGAATCGTATGTCAAATATTGCCTCTTTGTATTCATTTTTATATCTCCAAATGAGCTTCAGGAGAAACGTCTGAGACAAAGCCAATATGTACATCTCCAGAGCATCCTCTGAGAAATAAGATCCGGTTCCTGCTACTGCTGGATCACACATTCCTGCCTCTTAAAGTCCATTATGATGTAAGGTCACATGTCCATCACGGTACATGAACAGAGAAATGCTTTCGGGCATGCATCAAAGCAAGACTTTCAGCCTATTGTAAAACAGACTATTGACATCTGCTAATGCAACACAGATATGATTATGAAACTTGCATCTACTCTCTTTTCTGTGCATACCTGCCTGAGGCATCTGGAGATGTGATTTATTTTTAGCTCTGTTTGGAGTGCAGCGATGTGAATAATCAGTGTTTGTCCTGTTGGGCTGCGTAATGACAATGTGAGACTGACCCATCCGCGGCCTGATCCTCATGTGCACGGCACACATCAGCACCCACAGCCCGCGAAAGAATAGTAACACCCTCTCAGAAGTGTGCTAGCCAATGACACCCAGCGCTTGTGATGGAGAGCATGAAGAGGCGCCTGCAGCGTTTGTGTCTGTAATGTCAGAGGTGGTGCATGTGCTGAAACAGATGCAATAGAAGAACAGCTTTTAATTGAACAAAGCCAATGTTACTGAAGAAATTACTGCACTCTTACAACCCAAAGCCTCTTTCCTAGTTCATTATGAACGTTCATTCCAAAATGGGTCATTCAGAAATCGTTAACCATGGGCACATCAAAGAATGGTTCACCCAAAAATGTAAACTAGCTGAATATTTACTCACCCTCAGGCCAGCCGAGACGCAGATGAGCTTGTTTGTTCATCAGAACAGATTTGGAGAAATTTAGCATTACATCACTTGCTCACCAAAGGATCTTCTGCAGTGAATAATAATAATCCACACCACTCCAGACAATCAATTAACATCTTGTCAAGTGAAAAGCTACATATTAGAAAAAAATCCATCATTAAAGCGTTTTAACTTTAAACCATTGCTTTCGGCTGAAGTATCCATAATATTGCTTCCTCCAGTTGTCTCGTCTGAATCAGCAGAGAAATATGTACAGATCCATTTAAAAGATTTAAAAGCGAAAACATTCAGAATTGTTCTAAACAAATCCGTCGGTGGATTTTGATGTTAGCAGACTACAGCATCCACACTGAAACGTCGGAAAACATTAAATAAAACGGCATTTTCACATTTATCCACTTTGGAGAGCGTTTTCAAAAAGCTCAGTTTGCCTTGATGAAAATGCTGTCTCAGTGTGGATGAAAGGCCAAAACGGAGAGAAAAATATTAATTTCCAAATGAAAACTGTATTAGTGTGGACATGTTGGATTTTCACTTCATAACTGAAGTGATTTAACTGATGAACTGGAGTCGTTTGGATTACTTGTGGATTATTGTGATGTTTTATCAGGTGTTAGGACTCTTATTCTGACGGCACCCATTCACTGCAGAGGATCCATTGATAAGCAAGTGATGTATTGATAACTGATTCATTCATTTAATTTTTTTTGTCACTCCTAGTCCTCAATATTCAATCCATATTTAGTGTCTCAGCTTGTCCTGACAGACATATGTAAATGATAAAATAAAACAGAGGTAGTTCTCTTTAGCTTTATTGCTTTGGATAAACACTAAAATATCGTACCTTGTGTTAAGTTGGCATAAAGTTACTTTCCATATTCCCTGCAGCTAAATCATTTCATATTCAATCTCTGTGAAGTCTCTAGTTGTTGTCATGAGCAGTTTCTTACATGGCGGCGCAGAGTGCCGTTGAACAGGGCAGCGCTGGGCAGCTCCTCCATCTCTCCAGGACTTCTTGTCAGGATGGAGCTGGATGTGACAGGCTATTTCCATGGCGGAAAAGATTTCAGCTGGCTTACTGTCAAGCGGGGAGCCCAGTGCACTGCAGTGAGTGTGTTGTACGGCCCAGCGGTGGGGATACGGCTCAGAGCAGCGGCACAGTACTGTGTTTGCTGTTTTTGTTTGAGTCATTTTGTGGCCTGCTGTCATGTTAAAGGAATAGTTCATCTTAAAATCGAAATTCTGTAATTACTTAGTCTCATATGTTGAATCAAATGAATCCGATTTTATTTTGGTGTTAGCTATATTGTATTCTTAAAGTTTTCTTTCGGTCACCAAGGCTGTATTTATTTGATCCACAAATTTTGTAAAACTGTATTATTGTGAAATATTACAATTTAAAGTAACTGTTTTCTGTCTTTAAATATTTTAAATTATTGTGTAATTTATTTCAATTTAAAGATACAAAGTTTTCTGAATTTTCTTTAAATATTTTAAAATGTAATTTATTTCTGTGATACAAAGCTGAATTTTCAGTCTTCAGTGTCACATGATCTTTCAGAAATCATTCTAATATTTTGCAAATAGTGCCGCTTAATGTTTTATGGAAACTGATACTTTATGCTAAAATATTCTATGATGAATTAAAAGTTCAAAAGAACAGCATTTACTTGAATTTGATTTTTGCAATGTTATACAAGTCTTTGGTATCACTTTTGATCAATTTAATGTATCCTTGATAAATCAAAGAGAAGCCGATTAGTCACCAGAAGAGACGGACGGCAGCGTACGTGTAAGTGTTGTAATACTTGTTCATAGATCTGTTGTTTAAATAATTTACTTGCTGCTAGGAAGGAATACTTTGTTTCCTACTTATTTCTATTCTGCATTTTCGTTGAGGTTATATTTTTGATTGCACTTACTGGTAATTATAATAATTTGCGCCTTCATTGCTCCTTGGGCAAAGTGTTAGTTTCGTCTTGAGCTATTAGCACTCCTTTAGGCTATTGGCTGGACTAATCAGTACAAATACTAATCAGTATTTATTTGATGTCCGAGCGCTGACACGGAATCGTTCAGCCTCCTTGTGTGAAGACAGACGAGTGGAAAGACCGACGACTTTTTCCTGCGCGACTTTAACTGAGCAACGACACCGAGCAACACACTTAAGTATCATTTCTATCTTCCCTCACACACTCTCCTTTGCTATCCTCTATCCTTCCACCTCTATCATGCGTTTCCAAACCATTCCAGTTGTCTCTCAACCACGCTCTAACATCACACGCAGACGGCAACGTAATCCTGCTAACTTACGCCCTATCTCTACATCTTCTACTACACCTCTTTCTTTCTCCGTGGCTCTCTGGAATTGTCAGTCAGCTGTCAACAAAGCAAACTTCATTTCTGCTTTTTCTTTAAAATCCACACTCAGCATCTTGGGCTTGACTGAGACCTGGATTCGTCCAGAAGACTCAGCAACCCCAGCTGCCCTCTCTAACAATTTCTCTTTCTCTCACACCCCACGTCAAGTTGGCCGGGGTGGGGCACTGGTCTAATCATTTCAAACAATTGGAAATACTCAACCCACTCTCCCGTATGCAATTACAACTCATTTGAATCTCATGCGATTACTGTAATAGCTCCTATAAAACTCCAGATTGTGGTAATTTACCGCCCCCCCCTTGGCCAAATTCTAGCCACCTTCCTAGAGGAGCTGGACGGGCTGCTGTCCTCTTTCATGGAGGATGGCACTCCACTCTTAGTCTTTGGTGAGAATCTTTCCAGCATCTTTAAAAAGCTGGTCAGCAGAAGGAAGCATGAAGTGCTCAAAAATTTCTTGGTAAACGGGTGCAGTGACGTTGGTTTTCAAAAAACACAATGGACCAACACCAGCAGATGACATTGCACCCCAAATCATCACAGACTGTGGAAACTTAACACTGGACTGGGCTATGAGCTTCTCCACCCTTCCTCCAGACTCTAGGACCTTGGTTTCCAAATGAAATACAAAACTTGCTCTCATCTGAAAAGAGGACTTTGGACCACTGGGCAACAGTCCAGTTCTTCTTCTCCTTAGCCCAGGAGCCTTAGACATTCTAATTTGAGATGCACCTGTATATACATGCATGAATGCACACGCACAACTTTAACTAAAATTTAAATGAGAAATAAAAGCATGAATAAAAAATATTAACAAATCCTTTCATACTACATGACACTTCAATCTAAAAGACATCTGGCTGTTTGTAGGACTTCACTCATGCTCCAGTTCATTTAAAATCAACTGGACTTTTTTCCCCATTTTCTGAAGACGTTTTTCTACTTGCTCCAACAAATGGAAAGCAGAAAAAAGGAAAGTCCAATTGTCTGTGCATAAATTCTAGCAAACGTACGGCTGCTTAAGTCCAGTGCTTGGAGGAAATCTGACAAATGTGTGTGTGAGTCTGGACAGAAGCGTCCTGTGCCGGTCCAGCATCCCTCTGATGCTGCCACCATCTGTCAAGGCTGTTTCTGATTGGCTGGAGGTTCAGAGGGTAGGAGCTCATGGAACGAGAGGACACTGGGGCAGAATATCGACTCTGAGCTGTAGGTTTTAGAGCGAAAGTGTGGGAGGCTCATCCAGTCGTGAGTTTTATAGAAGAACAGGGATGAAGTAAAAAGTCAAAGGCCATAGTAATCACTTTATTATTCTCGCCTTGGCTGACAGGGCCAGAGCTGAACGTGTGACAGCTTTACAGCTCGATTTAAAACCTGATGAAACCACAGTGCCATCAATATCAAAGTCTGCACATGAGTTACACGTTTACAGTCTGAGGAGAAAGACTTTCTGTAAGGTACAATTCTGGATAAAAATGTATCTGGATAAAAATAGTAAAGCTGTGTTTGCTATGTTTATTAGAGGCCAAGCACCAATGGTTCTTAGGCACATATTGTGTCTGTTTTGGGTTTTTATTTGGGGGGGGGGGGTTGGCTGGAGTCTATGACAGTTTTGACAATATGGGACCTTTAATTACTCACCCTTATGTTGTTTCAAACCCATAAGACTGTCATTCATCTTCGGAACACAAATTAAGATATTTTTGATGAAATCCGAGAGCTTTCTGACTCTCCATAGACAGCAATACAACTAAAAAGTTTTGACCCAGAAACGTGGTAAGGTCGTCGTTAAAATAGTCCATGTGACATCAGCGGTTCAACCATAATGTTATGAAGCTACGAGAATACTTTTTGTGCTCAAAAAAAAAAAAATGTTTTCTTCTCTTCCGGTGCTCTCCGCTGCTCTTCACAAGAGTACCACAATGCATTGCGTTGCTGTCTATGCATGGTCAGAAAGCTAGGATTTCATTAAAAATATTATAATTTGTGTTCCTAAAATGAATAAAGGTCTTAGGAGTTTGGAACGACATGAGGGTGAGTTATTAATGACAGAATTTTCATTTTTGGGTGAACTATCCCTTTAAGAGAAAAGCTCTGACTGCAGTGTTTAGAAATCTGGCAACCCAAAGCATGAAAACTTGACAAATATATGTATAAATAGCCAGCCAACCAGCATCAGAAGTCGTGATCATGATTAAAGTGCAATTTAAAATATATTGGAAACTGCAATCCATTTTCCTGTAGTGCATTGATGACTTTCACTGTGAAAATGCCAGATGAAGTTACGTTGTTATTGTAATGTGGCAAAGCTTTTGCGTTATCAAATTAAACTTCCATTTATCCATTATGGAAGACAATTTTATTCCAAGCGACTTATGAGGTACAGATTCTTTAAACTTTGTGGATGAATGTTTGGTAATAGCGCCACATACTGGTCAAATGTTGTAAGTTCAGGTTAAATCTGCTTATAGATTTTGAACTAGCTGGAATAACGGCGTAGTTTTGTCTTGCATTTTATTATTGACATGCAGTCCCTTACCCTTTCTCCTCTCCTCCTCCTGTCCCAGATGCGAGGTATGCTGCCCCCCCCTCCTTCCGACACCAGCCCTCCTTCGCTGCTGCTCCCTCCTTCGAGCAACCCGACTGGAATCCTCGTCTGTGTGTGATCAGTGGAAATCAGCTCTACATGTTGGACCAGGAGGAGGTACTGGCGGCCCCAATCACACATGATCAAGCACTTCCTTCCCAACATGTTCCTTTCTACAGTTCGTGTGCTGGTGGTCATGTTACTGCCAGTTACACAAGGGTCTTTATTTCAGACTTTCCACAGCTCAAAACATATGTTGTCTGTCTATATTCTTTAGTTGATTTGCATCAGCAGTCTGGGAATGTTGTAACTCGTAAGTATTAAGAATTATTTTGGATTTGTTAATTACCTGTGGTCTGATTGGATAATACCAGGTTTTATTTTTTCCATTTCAGATTGTTAATTTTTCTATGGCAGGTTACAGAAGTATGTAATGGTTATTAATTTTTCTACTCTACGTTATAATATGTCTGATTTAATCCAAAGTCTGAAAAAATATGAATTTGAGTTTTTTGTTTAGTTTTTGTTTTATAATGACAAATATAACATTATAGATATCTAGAGAGCATTATATCAAATTAATTATTATTATAATTGCTGTCATTATGTACCTAATATAACAACAATAGACAGAACAATGGGAACAATAAACAACAATATAATCTTCACATAAAATAACAATGAATTCAAATAATTAAAGTTTATTAATAAATTAATTATAAATTGTTAATATGATAAATAATTACAAAATAACTTTATATATTTTTTGAGTTTACATATACATTACATACATACGTGTGTGTGTGTGTGTGTGTGTGTGTGTGTGTGTGTGTGTGTGTGTGTGTGTGTGTGTGTGTGTGTGTGTGTGTGTGTGTGTGTGTGTGTGTGTGTGTGTGTGTGTGTGTGTGTGTGTGTGTGTGTGTGTGTGTGTGTGTGTGTGTGTGTGTGTACACACAGAAAATGAGATGATTACTGGTATAGGAGTTCAGATGCAATTTGCTTGTTGTGGGCAGTAAATATGAATTACTTTAAACTTTATCTCTACAGTAGCACATCTCACAGAAGCTATTAATAATATTCCCCCCTCATCTTGGGGTACAAAGTAAGCCAGGACTGGTGCTACCTCAAAAAATCGGTGCATGATGGCCCTCATCATATCCTGCTGCCCATATTCCTCCAAAATAATTGATCATTCTTAAAGTCTAGTTGGACTGTACCTAGAGGAAGTCAGGCTGTGCAGTGCTGTGTTTGTAATGGACACACTGACTGCCCTGTACAGCAGGTAGTGCTGCAGAGCGCTGAGAGGCTCATTAATCAGACGCACCGTCCCGTCTAATTGCACCCGTTTTGTTGCATGCTCCGGTAAGGCCACACTTTGAATAGATGTGAATCAGTGGTGACGGGCTAATGGCTGTCACCTCTGTGAAGATGAGCACCGTGAAATATTCATGGTTGTCACTCATCTGCTGCAGGGGACAGTTGCAGTGCTGTTTGTGTGTGGGGGTCTTCCTCCGGGTCCTGTAGTGAATGACGAGCGTCTCCTCCGTGCAGACACTGCACTCTGTGAGTCTACAGGAGGACATACTTTTCTCTGATTGTTTTTCAGGAGGTGTTGATGACTGAGGCCACTAAACTCATTCTCAATCAGTTTATTCTGCCCTCACTTAACAACAACATTTATATAACTGTACCAGTGTATAATATACAAATTGGTTGTTTTATGTAGTGTAATGTTTTTGTATATTTTTTCTATTATATAGTATTTAATAATCTTTTGATTTAGCTTTTTTTATGCTTTCCTTTTAATTTTTGCTATGTTCTTTTGTCATTTTTTGTATATTTTTTAGTTTTTGTTTAAGTGTTTCACCTAATATTTACATTTTATTTTATTTATGCTCAATTTCAATTAACTAAAATGATTTGTAGTAATAGTTTAAATTTTAGTTAACAACAGGTGTCCGTTTTGTTTGGTATGTAAGATATATAAAGACTTTCTTTAAAAATAAATAATAATAAAACAAGTAAATAATAAATAATAGTAATAATTAAATAACAAATAATAAAACAATAGCAATAAATAATCAAAATCAATATTATAATAAAATAAATTAATATATTTTGTATATTTTTAAGTTTTCATAATTTTAATGTGATGTTTTTTATGTTTAACCTAATATTTAAAATGTACTATATTTTTAAATATATAAAATGTATATTAATACTAATATTAATATTAACATGTATTAATAATAATACATGTAATATGTAAAAGTATATATATATATATATATATATAAATGTGTGTTTTATGTCTGTTATTATATAACGTGTGGATTTTATTTAAAAAAATACCTTTTATAATATTTAACACCCCATCAATGTACCATTTTTCAAAAAAAATAATCTGTGAAAATGCACATAATATTTTGATATTTTTTTGCCATAATTTAAAACCTACCAAACTTTAACAACCTATATAAAACATTTTAAATACTTGTTTTAAATACTTAGTTGACTAATTTACAGCTACTTTGATTTGTCACAGAAATGAATATTGAACGAGAATCAAATACAGTAACATGGATGATTAAAAGAAACGCAGTGACTTGTTGCTGTGTTGAGAAACAGCCTTTAGAGGGAGTGAGAGAGTCAGGAGTGATTTACTGACATGTGGTCAGATGCTAATTGATGTGGGGTGACAGTGGTCCACGTCTGACTTCACACACGCTCTGTGCACCCAGCGCTCAGATGAATGGTCCTCGTGCGGATCCGTGCCACCGTGACACGGCGTTACGCAAGTAGGCCCAGAGCAAGGTTTCTCTGGCTGTGAGTGGGCGGCAGCCATTCTTGTAGCTGCCCCAGGAATCAGGCTATGAATCGGCTCACCAAATCGCTCCTGTGGTGCTGCACCGTGTTTAAACAGACGAATCAGAATCAGAATGAGCTTTATTGGCCAGGTATGTTTACACATACGAGGAATTTGTAAAGTGACAAAGCTCCACAGTGCAACAGAAGACAGCAACGGGAAGACACAGACAACAAAATAACAATATACAAATATACAAATAGGCAATTCAAAATTGCAAAAACACTATGCAATACAGACATTCATGTGTGTACAGGTCTGACTTGCAAATTTGAAATGGAAAAAAAATTAATACTAAATATTATATATGTATGTGTGGTGGTGAATAGATAGTTGTAAAATAGTGTGTGTGTTCCACGTTAATATCAGGTGTTCATGAGATGGAGTGCTTGAGGGAAGAACTGTGTCTGGTCGTTTGTACTCAGAGCTCTGTAGCGCCGACCAGATGGTAAACAGTTCAAAGAGGGAGTGTGCTGGATGTGCGGGGTCCAGAGTGATTTTGCCAGCCTTTTGCTCACTCTGGATAAGTACAGTTCTTGGAGGAGGGAGGGTTGTACCAACATTCGCTCAGCAGTCCGGACTACCCTCCGCAGTCTTTGAGGTCAGATTTGGTAGTGAGCTGAACCGCAGTTAATGATGTCAGAGGATGGATTCGATGTGGCAGAGTAGAACTGTATCAGCAGCTCTGTGGTAGGTTGAACTTCCTCAGCTGGCGAGGAAGTACAACCTCTGGGGCCTTTCTCACAATGGGTTTGGAATGTCCCACTTCAGATGTCACAGTAAATAAATTAATTAGTATGGACACAGTCAACAGAGAGGCTTCGCTCTCAGCCGATGCTGTGACAGAACATGACAAGTCTTTAGACAGAGATGTTAGCATTGTGGGAGTCTGTTTGAAAAGATTATGTAATGGATTCATGGGATGTGTCACGTGAAAATATGAAAGAGCTCATGAAATGGTTTTCTTTTCTGTAGAACATTGGCTGTCCACAGTTGCATTGGTCAGAAGTATTTTTGGGTAACGAGTTAAGCAATGAACCAAACCAAGCAGCTACAAGGAGAATCACAATATCACAAACATTGAAGGAAAAAAGTATTTGAAAATCAGGCCAAAAAGACAAGGTTACAAAATTGTGTACTCAACGCTTTTAATGAGAGAAAGAACCAAAATCCCATGAAGCAGTGCAAATTATATAATCAAATTGAAAACGGATGGAGAAATATAAAATATAAAAGTTGATTTAAAGATGTTTTTGTGTATATACTGAAGAAACAGCATTTTATAAGTTTATTACAAAATATGCACATATATACCATACATACGAACATTTCAATAGTAGTTTCAATTCTCTGATTGGTGAAAAAATTACTTTTAATAGTTTTTAATTTATTTAACAACAGTTATCTATTTCGTTTGCTGTATAAAATAATATAATTAAAATTAAATATTAAAATAAATTATTAACTAATAAATAATACATGTAATATTATAATGAAAATAAATAAAATCATACATATATTTTATATTGTTTACATTTTTTTAAGCTTTCATATCTTTGTTATGAGCTTTATTTTTTTATATTTATATAAAAATATTTTTTATTTGACCTAATATTCATATTATATTTTTACATTATTTCAACTAACAAAAATAATTTTGAATTTTAGTTTTAGTTAAAAACAGTTATCAGTTTAATTTGGAATGTAAAATATAAATAGGGCTTTCTTTAAAGAATAATCTATTACTAATAATTAAAAATAAATAGAAAAAACAACTATTGATGTTGACTAAAGATTATGTAAACTAAAGATGTTAATTGTATATAAAAAAAATATGTTTATTACAAAATATGAACATATAAACAAACATTTAATTAGTGGTATAAATCCTCTGATGTAATTATGGGAAATGTAGTTTTTCATTACGAATTCTTCTGCTAAACACTATAATAAAAAAATTTAATAAAAATAAGGTGAAATAATTGTGGACTGACAGATTCAACAGAAGCATATACCATTGATTAACAACCTCTTAGCTCACAGAAGCTCTGTCTTTAAAGTTTCCTAACTTGTTGTTAAAAATCAATTATGTAGGATATGAATGGGAAATTTACATCCGGAATTGATATGAAAGGTTAAGTCCTTCTCTAAAGTAGGTTTTAGTTGCTGTTGCTAGTTACTAACTAGGTAGGAAAGGAACGTTTTTAAAGTTTTTGTCTACTTTTAGGAGAGCACTTTTATCCTCAAATCTAAAATGAAGTGAACACAAGTTTGAAGATCTTAAACGGCTGGAAACAACATTAACTCTAATAAGGCACTAACAAATTTCCAAAAATGGCTTCTTTTTTGTGTAACTAATCACTATTCAAAAAATCATGTAGTTTGGATTTTGGGACTTTTTCACACTTTTATGTCACAAAAAGTAAAGTAGAGCTGCAACAGGACAGGCTTTGTTAACAGATCGGACAGTTTTCACTGGCATTTTGTTGTAGGTGGAGAATTAATTTCCATATATTTGTGGTGAGAAAGCAGCTCATCCATCTATCCGTATCTTTCAACTGCCACATTTGACTGTATTTTCTATCCATAATTCAGTGATTGACAGTAAAATGTAACAGGAGACAATAAATCTCAGGTATGGCGTTCTCAGGATCAGGATATAACCCGTAGCCGGAGTCTTTATGAAAATCATCCCGTGTCATTTATTACCAGAGCAGCTGGAACCTGACAGTGATGTGATGTTGATAAAAGCAGACAGATCTCATCTTTCTTCTCTGTAGCTTTGCCGTTTTGCAGTGCTGTCGTGGTGTTCGCGGGGCAGATCCGGGATGGAGCAGGATGCCAGCGGAGTCAGTTGAGGTTCGGGTCGGTCAGGCAGCCGGCGGGGTGCTGTCAGGTTGGGCTGTGATCTATTAGCGCACCATTAGGACAGAACGGACCGCACACCTGCTGCTCTCCTCCCCGTTTCCTCCCTCACCTGCCCCATCACACAGCTGGGTCGGTTTCGGCTGCGCTGACATATGGCAAACCCCCTACAGCGCAGCATGAGTGCGTTTGCCAAGACTGAGCCCTGCCCAGAATTATGGGGATACACACAGAACATGTTCTTGGGATCTAAACAGCTAGATGCTAAATACTGAAATCCTGAGACAGGTCCCAAAGTTTTAAAGGTGACACCAACACATAATCATTGTAGGACGCCGCCTATCTGCTATTGGTTAGGAATCATTTGGGGCGGGACTGTCTCTTTGTCTGTTTTAAATACTGACTTTTATAGAGTGTAACAGTCGGGTTCCGGAAGAAAAAAATCTTATGGAAGCCCATTTTCAACATGGAAAATAAATAAATAAGGTAATTATCACCAATTCTGTGGTCAATTTGAGTTTATATGTCACAATTCTGACTTTTTCTGCAGAATAATAATAATAAAAAAAAATAGATATAAAAAACTAAAATCAAAATTGTGAGATAAAGTCACAATTACCTTTTTATTTAATTTTTTTATTCCGTGGACAAAAATAAAAATAAAAACAGAATTGAGAAATGTAAATTTAAGATTGAAATTTTCAAGATGTATGAATACGAGATGTAAACTGACTATAAAAAAAATATTTTGCAATAATTTTTTTCTCAGAATGGAGAGAAAAAAACTGCAATTACTTTTTTTTTATTTAATGGCAGAAACAGACTTTAAAAAAAAAAATTGTTCATGAGGACTTTCTAATTCTTTATTTTTTATGAAAGGAAATAAGACATTTGCTTAAGGAAATATATATAGTTGTTTTAATGTTTTGATATATTTGTTATTAGTTGTTTTATATTTATCTATTGTTTTAATTTTGGTGATGTCATTTGCAGTGCTTCATGGGATTGTAGTTATTTCCCTCATTAAAGTACACAGTCTTGTACCTTTGTCTTTTTGCCTGATTTTCAAATACTTCAAAGCAATGTTTGTAGTGTTGTGATTCTCTTGTAACTGGTTGGTTTGGTTCATGGCTTATAACTTTTGAACAAATACTTGTTTTGTATCCATATGATAAAAATGAATGTAAAAATACTTCCAGAACTAAGACCGCAGAAAAAGTTGAACACTTTTGAGCTATGTATCTAGTGACAGCTCGTCTCTACTGAGGCTTCTCTCCTGTGAGAAGCTGATTGTCCATCTCCACCTGGGCTCTAACTCTCTGTGTTTTGTTCAGTGACTCTTCTGAGATGTTCCAGATAACATTGAACCAGGTAATTGCTGGCCAGCTGAACTCATTCCACAGGCAGCCACTCACCTGTGTCCCACAGTTCCTGATGCGTACTGTAGATGTGTGTCTAATGGCTTCACTTTCATGAAGTTAACATGATGGCCACAGGCCGTGTTGAATTATGAGGTAGAGGAAAACAAAATCACAAATAAGATATTTGTAATATTCTAGCTCAGATTTTAAGGAGAACTAATGGAGACTTTTGCGTAAAGGTGAATGTATTTTGTGTGCCACTAGCAGTACCTATGTATGTGTGTATGTATCTATATTATGTATGTATGTGTATATAGCAAAAACACAGCAGAACAGTTCATTGTTAGTATTATAGTTAATATACTCTATAGTTACCATACTATACTTGTGTTACGTGTAAGATTTTAATTAGATTGCCAATTAAAAAAAATATATATTCCCTTTCATTATGCATATGCATTTGAATGCTGCATTTCATCTATTTTATTCCTCTTTTGGAGAAACACAGTAGTGTATTTGTATTTTTTGTTTGCTATTTATTTTACTTTACATCCACGTTGCAAACCTAAAATTGTGAAAAATATCCATTATCTGAACTATGGCACCTGCATTTGTTTTTTTCTCCTATGCAATTTTAGGAGAAACATCTTAGACAAAGTGCATACTTTATAGTGACAGTTAATTTGTGTACATGCTTCTTCTGGGTTTGTGGATATGGTGGCATTTGTCTTTAGCAGACAAATACTCTGATATTACTGTAAGCCTAATCATTTACATTTAGTCAAAACTAGTCTTAAAACAACTGCCTCAAATTTATGCAAACCGACTCATTATTAATGATGTAAGTTTATCCTTAAAATATATCCGCACTGCCTACATAACAGATAATTGTTCACATAAAAGGGCATGTGCATTAATAAACCACAATCTTGAATGCTTTCTAGTAAGTCATGAAGGATTCATTGGATGTTATGCATTTTTTATGCGTTGATCCTTCCTGTAATTTCATTGCAGCTTGCTGGAGATCTATTTTAAAGACATTGAAAGATAACATTTAGCATGCTTTGCTCTAACAGAAAGCATAACGTAGACATCTATCATTTTTAAAACCATAAAGACAAACCGCACCGATGCATCTTATGGCAGAGCGCACAATATTGTCTTAAAGTCAGCTGTGTGAATCAGATGCCATATTCTAATAAATCTGCTTTCTTCTTTGCATCTGAAAAGCTGAGCTGTGCATAAAAACGGACCGAGTGTCCCATAATGCAGCCAGGTCATGTGACTTCAGCCAAGTGACAAGGCCACCCCTGAAACATTTTAGCTGTTTCCCATAGGGCTCAGTGCCTGATCCTCTCTTGCCCCGCTCATTTATCACCGCAGACTGTAGGTAATTGCCTCCTTTGCAGCCCTGCTCCTGATATCCCGATTGTATCTCCCTCTGAATAGCGCTGGTGAACACAGGAGAGAGACCCACGCCGCTAAACAAGCCCTGTGCAATTTGAAGGCAAACCTGCGCTGAGATGTTTTCCTAAATCTGCTTTCTGTGTTAAGAAGAATTCCCGTGGGACGCAGCCCAGTACCGAGGCTTAAATAAACACATTACACACACAAGTTTGCAATTATTTTCTCCCTTCACCCCAAGCACACACACCATTGCTTTATTATTTCAAGAAGTCTCGTCTCAACGGGGCTTGTTGTCTTAATAGCGGAGGTTTCTGACCGGTTTAGCGCAGAGCCCTGCAGCTTGCCGTATTGACTCCCATGCTCTTTGCGCTGACCTTTATCTCTGCTCTCCCGCAGGTTCACCCTTTGTTGATGCGCGAGCAGCGCTCGGAGTCGCACAGGAACAAGCTGCTGCGACGGACGGTCAGCGTGCCTGTGGAGGGGAGGCAACATCCTGAAATGGGTGAGTCACACACGTGCCGTCCTACTGCTTCAATGCCATCACTGCGTGAATCCCTTCTTAAGGGTTAAATTCAATAAACATTACTGTATAATAGATTACTTAAAGGGTTAGTTCACCCAAACAAATTAATTCTGTTATTAATTACTCACCCTCATGTTATTCCAAACCCATAAGAGCTTTGTTCATCTTTGGAACACTTTTGATGAAATCTGAGAGCTTTCTGACTATAGACAGCAACGCAACTACCATGTTCAAGGCCCAGAAAGATAGTAAGGACATTGTTAAATTAGTCAATGTGACAGTGCATCAGAAGAAATTGTTGAATTAAGTCATTTTAGTTCGTTTTTTTCGCTCACAAGTAGTATTCTCGTAGCTTCATAAAATTACCATTGAACCTCTGATGCGTCACATGGACTATTTTAACGATGTCCTTGCTACCTTTCCGGGCCTTGAGCATGGTAGTTGTGTTGCTGTCTACGCAGGGTCAGAAAGCTCTCGGATTTCATCAGAAATGTCTTAATTTGTGTTCCGAAGATGAATGAAGGTCTTGCGGGTTTGGAACCACATGAGGGTCAGTAATTAATGACAGAATAATGTTTGGGTGAGCTATCCCTTTAAGGCAAGACACCCCAGGTGAATAGGTTATACATAATAGAAAAAAGTGAGTTGTAAATTCAAAGCCTTCAATTGCCTTTTTACTTCTTTTTTATTCTGTGGCAGCAAGCAAGCTTCCATAGAAAATACTCAACATCTAGAAAAAATGTCCCATGTTTTTAGGAATAAAATGTTGTATAAAATCAGGCAGATGATATATGAACATACCCCTCAGTAAAACTGTTCAGAATATAGATCGGATTAAAACTATAAAGTTTGGTGTATGTAAGTGCTGCTGAACTGAAGATTTCTCAGAAGAAAGAAAAATCAACAACTGTGAAACGACCTTAAAAGGTATGTATCATAACTGAAAGATAAAGATGTAAATAGATCATTGGCATTTTTTTCGCAAAGCTTTTTGACATTGGCTGCTTACAAAAGCTTATAAAGCTGCTTATTTTGCTTCCTACAGTTTGGGACGTCCTGCTTCCACTATGTATGGTCTGATGTGTTGACATCTTTAACAAAGCACCTACACCCTTAAAACTAAAAGTTCTGTATTGGTACTGATGGATCCATGAAGAACCTTTAACATCCATGGAATCTTTTAATTGCACAAAAGATTCTTTAAAGTGGAAAAACATTATTTAGATTATTCAAATGTTTTTAACTAAGAAAATCAAAGTTATTTTAAGAACTGCTCACTTAAAGGTTATTTGTAGAACCCAGGTTCTACAGCATCACTGCAAAAAAGCTTGATTATAAAGAGTGTAGCATATACTGTATCTGCACCTGGTGAATGTATCATCCATGTGAGGTGTTGAACGAGGTGGCCCTCTGCTGATCATTCAGCACTTCTTCTGCAGTTTCTGTGACGACGATTTAGGATTCACACGGTTTCCAAGAAGCTGCCCACAGCTATATGTGACCCTCTCTGTGAAAACCCAGCTAAAGTCTTTTTTTTTGGTGATTTACTGTTTTCTACACAACATAATCATTCATATGGTAAAGAACATTCTGTGAATTTTACCTTTATATCTTTGATATTGACTGAGTAGGGTCATGTCAAAGTTTGAAATTATAGTGAAATTAATGGAAGAAATCAAACTTTGATGCTCGTTATCTCATAATTAGATGTTGAGACTTTAGCCTGGATTTCACCGAGAGGGTCACATATGTTCAGAGAGGGAAATGATGTTCTGATGATGCTCTGAGCGATGACGGGGGCTATATGCTTAGCGACATGGGGCTTTATACACCGTATGCTTTCCAGAACGACAGGCCTTGAGGAAGACGAAATATTGAATGGAATCGATCTCATGAGAACGACGTTAATTAGCTGACAAGGCGTGCTATTTGGGGGTAACGTTCAGTGAAGTATAGATTCATTCTTCATAGCAGAATGACACCGTGACCTATTTTGAAGTGTCTTTTCCTCGGTGTGTTTCCTGCTTAGTTTGCACTGTGTGTAGACTTTCAGGATGAGACTACTTAGCTGTGTTCCAAACCACTCGCTGTCTGCTTTCTAAACACTTGCAAACATCATTTTTTCATTAGTGCTGTCATATTTTTACTCTAAAGATATCTAGAAATCATTGAGACAAGATGAAAAGCTACAAAATTTCACATTTTAGTAAGACAATGGGGCAAAAAAGATAAAACTTATTTGTACTATTCTTTATCTAAAAGTTTTAAAATAATTGAGCATTTAAAATAACTGTTTAGAAGGATTTCTAAAGGGTCAGGTGACACTTAACATTGCTGAAAATTCAGCTTTGCCATTAATGCCAGCAAAAAAAAATATCTTAAAAATGATAAAAAATTACAAAAATAAATTGATATATAACATTTGTATATAACTGTAGTAATATTTCACAATATTACTTTTTTTTACTTTATTTTTCATCAGACTTGTTATGCTGTAAAAAGTTGCCGTAATAAATTATTTCTACTATTGTTATATACATAAAACTATCATAAATAATTGTTTATTGTATTTAAACTATTTTATTTATATTTCTGATTATTTAAATCTACATTTACCTTGACTATACTTGTTTTGCCCTAAAATGCGATCTAGTGCAGTAGGTTTAGGAAAAGATCTGTAGTTTTAGCCCAGGTCTGTTTGTTTTCTGTCCAGAGAGTTCAACTTTATAACTGTCTTTTACTATCCACCTTATTCTTCCCGTAGAAATGGGCGTGGCCTTTTGTAAATTCTATGGGTCTTGTTTCCGGTCTCATTCGCTCCCAGCTATTTTTAGCTGCTTGATATTGCAAATTGGTGTGTCTTACCATATTATTTTAGTGTATTATCTTAATTATGAACACACTGGTTTGTAGTGCAAACGGTTTTACTGTTTACTGCACGTTGTAATTCTTCTTGTTATTTCCCTATAGCGGATAATGAACCGGAAGGTTTTATCCATAGGCTTACTTCTGCGTTTACACTGTAAAAAAGAAAATTGTTTCAAAAGGTTGATTCAACTTAAAATAATTTGTTACCCCGCTGACTTAAAATTTGTAGTTTATTCAACTTGAAATTGTAAGTTACTCAATGTTAATTTAAGGGACAACTGGAATATTTTAGTTGACTAAACTAAAAAATTTAAGGCAGCGGGGTAACAAAATATTTTAATTTGAAATCTTTTTTTTATTTTTTTTTTTTACAGTGTAGGAATAAGGTGGATAACAATGGATGCTTGATTCTCTGCCGCCTAATACACCTCATATAATAAATATTGGTATCATTTTTTTTGGTGAAGTGTGTAATTTCCAACTCTAGCGGCACAAAACAAAATTGCACATATCATTTTAAAGACCATTCCATAATGTGGCCTAAGCAATCAGATAACCCCACCCCCAGTTCAAACTATTGGTTGAGTCAGAAGTTGACGTATCAGAGCACAGCGCAAAGTTGTGAAACCACTACAGAGAAAAATACTCTATTTATAATTGTTCCTTCACATTAAAGTGAAATAGAAAGTTTTAACATAAATATAACACAAGAATGATTTGGCTTTAAGCAACTCATATGGTCAGAAGCTGTTAGCTTAAAACCTCTAAAAGATTTTTGAAAAGACAATTCAGAAAGCATCTGTCTGTGTGGTTGGAGTTATATCTTTGGAATTAGCATGCACTCACCAATGAAGTCTATTTGTTTTTTTGTGTTGCCTTGGGCTATAGAATTAATGAAGACTAAGTAATAAACAAGTACTTAAAGCTTTGGTTTAATTTTGGTTGTTAATTGCCATTCACGTTTTGTAAGCAAATCACCACTGCAGTGCCGGTTCTTTGTGTGATGAAATCCGAGAAGATTAGTCAAAATCCATGGTATAAAATCACCTTCAAACTAGTTTTTAAAAAATTGTTCATCCAAAAAAATATGTTTTGATGAAAATGTGCTCCTCCTCAGGCCATCCAAGATGTAGATTAGTTTGTTCCTTTATTACTACAGTTTTTGGTCCTCTTTAGTAAATGGGTGCCGTCATGAAAATGAAAACATCACAATGATCCACAAGTAATCCTGCTACCATCTAAAATATGAGTCATCTATCCATAATACTGCTTTCTCCAGTAATAAAAAAAAATAGTTTACTCATCTGAATCAGGAGAGAAATATGCACCAGTCAATCACTGTTTACAAGCGAAAACAGTTCTAAACAAATATGTTGGAGGTGAGAAGATAACAGGAGATGGACTTTATCACTAGAGGTAACCCTATTATGAATTATGGTCTGGTATTTTGTCCAGAAGCGATAGTTTGATGTTAAAACATCTTAATGATTGATCTGTTTCTTACAGACACCCAATTTTCCCTTCACGAGACATTAATTGATAGACTGGAGTTGTGGATTATTATTGTGATGTTTTTATCAGCTGTTTGGACTCTCATTCTGACGGCACCCATTCACTGCAGAGGATCCATTGGTGAACAAGTGATGCTAAATTCCTTTACACCTTTTTAATAAATAAACAAACTTATCTACATCTTGGATGGCCTGAGGGTGAGTACATTTTCAGCTATTTTTTGGGTGAACTATTCCTTTAACATAAAAAACATATTCTTCTATGGTTCAATGTAAGACCATATTTTGTGTGTTGTGTGTGAAAGTGCTCTAACCACAGAATTGATATTTTGATAATTAAAAGAATAAATCCCCCAAAAGTGATTTACACACCCTCATGTATTATATTTCTTTCTTCTGTAAAACAGGAGACGTTTACGCTTGTGTGTAATTCAAGAAGTCAAAATAAGTCAAAACTTTTATGGGCTACTTTAATGTGCTGTGCTTTTAATAACTTTTTCTTTGGCATTTTATATCATAAATCTCCATTCACTTTAATTGTGTTGTAGAAGCCGCTTGGACATTTTGAAGGTCTTTTTTTCGACGGCCAAGAAGAATATAATACAGCTTTGGAAATCACTTAAGGATGAGTCAATGATGACAAAATGTTCATTTTTGGCCTTAAATAAATAATACTGTTAATAGTAATAGTTAAATTAAATATCATAGTGCATATTGTAAGAAATTACATCTTTACAAAAACCCAACTTGACAATACTCAGCACTGGCTATTATTGTGAAAATAGTTCCAGGCTAAATTAATTACTGTGTGGCAAGATATATAGTCACATGAGAAAATGAGTCGCATTAATGAATAAAACTCCCTTTATTTGAATGGCAGAGCATATTGCTCTCAGCTAACTCACAGCGTTGTGTGACTGGGCAAAGATTCTGAAGCGAGGCATTATTATACAGACGTCTTCATCAGTGTGCACTAAAGGAATATGGCTTTAAAGCGATCGTTTACAGACACATGACAGTTGTGTCATTATTTACTCATCCTCATGTCTTTTCATGCCTGTAATTCTGAACATCTACACAGATGTTTTTCTATACAACATTGAATACAGCTATCAAGCTCATACAGGACAGAATACACCTTACCTTATCTTATGAAAGTCATAGTTCAAAGACTGATGTATTTAAGTTGAATTCTACTCCACCAAAGCTGTAAATTTTATGTGATTACGTTCAGATAAATAAAATGCACTTTTTTAGCAGCATGTTTGATGTCATTGACATAACTATGCATAATGTGCCAGTTTATATACTATAACGTGCAAAGGTTTTGGGTCAGTAAGATTTTTTTTAAAGAGATTACTACTTTTATTTAGCCTGGATGCATCAAATTCATTCAAGTATAATAAATAAATTCAAGTGACAATTTGTAATGTTACAAAATGTTTCAAATAAATACTGTTCTTTTGAACTTTCTATTCATCATTAAGCAGCAAATTACACAATATTAAGCAGCACATCAACACTGGTAATATAAAATGTTTATATGAGTAAAGATGCTGAAAATTCAGCTTTGCATCACAGGAATAAATACAATTTTGAAATATATTCAAATACAAAACAGTTATTTGAAATATTGAATATTTTTAGAGTATTTTTTGATCAAGTAAATTCAGCCTTGCTGAGCAGAAGAAACTTCTTTCAAAAGAATAAAAAAAAGGTAAAACTTTTGAATGGTAAGTGCATTATTTTTCTGTTAAACTTTTTCTTTACTAAATGGTATTTTTGTCTTTGTTACACTCCAAGTATGAAGGTGTAATATTAAATAGTTTTTTTCTTGGGCTATTTTCGGCAGGGCAACATCATAAGTATATTCAGTGCTTGTTTTCGAATCAGATTTCTTCAGTTTCTTTATGCTGAGCTCACAACCATAAATTTTACTCAGGGGCGTCCTGAACTCATTATTTTTGAGGGGGCACTAGGGGGGGGGGGGGTCAACATTCCCAAACCCATTAACTATATCATAAAATATCTTGATTCTCACCTTTATAGATTATGTCGATCTATAGTGGGTGTCGTGACTCATGACATGACATATTTTAATACGACTGACTTTATATCTAATGTGAATTTAACATTGAAAGTTAATGTGAATTTAAAAACATTGCAAGTTAGTTTATAATCATAACAATTTCATTATGCAGAAAGAGAGCAAAGAACATTTACATTATCAAAGAACATTTTTACTGACAGTCTTGTTCAAACACTCTCAAAAACTCCCATTAAAAGTTTACACTATGAAATGAATATCTTACAGATTCGAACACACATTTGCACTTTGTTGTTAAACGAGAGAATTCGTCAGAGAGAGGTATTCAGTCAGCGAGCGAGTGAAGAAAACGTTTTAGCGAGGACTCATCTGAACACCTCTGATTGGTCATCAGAATCGTGTGGGATTGGTTATAATGCACAGTGTTGTAAAACACGTCTGTCTCTGGCTCAGCACCAGCCAGCGAACGCAGATTTGAATTTAGCAGCTCTGAACGATTTAATCACGCTGGTATGATTGCATTAAAGATAGAAAATATTAATCGGCTATATTTTGTATCTTAGAAGCTGCATTCAAAATCAACTTGGCTCATAAATCTGAGGGGGCTCGTTGGGTATGAGACCTCTGATCTTACTGCTGATGTGAGTTTTATGTGCTCAGTTCTGGATTTAGTTAAAACCTAGTTCTACATAGTGCAATATCTGGTCAGAAACTTCTACGCGTACATTTGTACAGATTCTCCCGTTGATTGGCTTTCTCTCTCTCTCTTCTTGTTTTTAGCGAGACTTCTTTTCATTTTCCAATATTAATTTAATGGAAACATTTCTTTGTATCTGCAGGATGCCAAAGGTGAGACTACAGTTTAGTCAGGCCTGTTCTCTTTTGTTCACCCTTTCTTCCCCTGTTCCTCACACACATGTAACAATATGAATTATTGATTCAGAACATTTTCCTCTGACAGAAGGAACATCATGCAGTGTCTTGAGGACGGAGTGGCATGAGGAGTTTCTGTGCCGTCGTTGGGCTGTAATGCTTAATAGATGCCGTGCTCGCCCATATCGCCCGTGGCAGAGGGTCCTCCTCCTCGTGTGCCTTCATGTCACGACGGAGTTATTATATTCATGAGATGAGCGCACGTAAACGCCACCACTATGTCATGTGGGATTTTCTGTCTGCTGAGTTCAGGTGGAGGAAGCAAACTGGCATGGGTTATAGTATGTTTTAAAAGATGTGTGTGGATTGTGTGTACAGCTGATGAAGAATGAAATATTACTTTAAGAACTTTTTTAGATTCCTACTTGAGTAAAAATACAAAAGTACTCACCGTTGAATATTCTTGAGTATTAAAAGTAAAAGTACTGCATTAAAAGTTATAGTTTGCCCCATATAAATGTTTCAAAATATAAAATAAATTCGAAAGAGTGCTAATCTTAAAATATTTACATTTCAAAAATATTAAATATTTACAAAAAAATATGCTTAATTTTTATTTTTTTTAAATATATTTTCATATATTACACTGTAAATATAAATATATTACACTGACTTATCATGTATTTTCATGTTGAAAACATATTATTGCTCCTTGAAGCCATATAATTTTAGTATCATTAACTAAAATGAAAATAAAATAAGAATTTATATAAAAAAAAATGTTTTTCAAAGTTTTAGCAATTTTGGGATTTTTTATTTTTTGTAGTTTTTTGTTTTTATTTAATTTATGTTGAAGTAAAATGTAGTTATCTAATTCATTTTTATTTAATTTATGTAGAAGTAAAATATGTTTACATTTTGATATTTTCAGTTTCATGTTTATTGCATTTCAAGTAACAATTTATTAATATTTTTTACAGTTTTAATTTTAGTTTAATTAACTATAATAATCCCGCCTTGAAGTACATTTTGTAAGATATTTTGGCATTTTTAAATCAAACATATTTTCAATTTGAAAAAATATATTTTTTTAAGCTGCACAGTTTAGAATGTATTTTAAAATATTTCTGGGGCAATTCAATTTGCTTCATCCTCCTGTTCACATTACGGGGCAAAACAAGCACTAACTGTGAGTATATACACACTCTTCGAGTGACAATCATTATATATTAAAAAGGTTTATTTTGCTTTTTCACAGAAAAATGTGTAGCTTGCTTCTTAAAATATGGATCAGAAGCTTCTGCCAGCCGGTTGCTTTGACAAACACACAACTGGTAAACTGTAATCCCACACGGCTAGCGTTCTTACCTACCAACGTCCGCCTTCAGCAAATCAGTTAAGGCAAACGTCTCCAAGCAATATTAATATTCATGACCCAAGCAGTGTCTGGTACTGCCGCAGACAGAAAGTAAACGTCTTGAAGAGAGAATATGTGAACAACAGAAGAGAAAGTCGTTTTGGATAATTTTAATATTCACAGTTGCACCAGAGTGACTGAGACTTTTACTATCGACACTGATTGGCGTATTTTTTCATTCAGATTAATGTCTTCACTTTGATTTAACAAGGAATGGTGTTTTTCTTCTGGAATGTAGTGGAGTCAAAAGTAAAAGTACAATATTCTAAAAATGAAACTATTCTGATAAAGTGCAGATACTTGTATTTTAGTGCAGTAACAGAGCAAAAATACAGACAGATGATGGAAATGCTACCTTTATAATTTGTGACCCTCTCTGTGAAAACCCAGCTAAAGTCATTTTGTTGTGATTTGCTTTTTTCTACAAAAAATCATCCTTCATATGGTAAAGAACATTCTGTGAAAATTTAACCTTTATATCTTTAATATTGACTGAGTAAGGTCATGTCAAAATTTGAAATTATAGTGAAATTAATGGTAGAAATCAAACTTTGATGCTTGTTTTGTCATAATTAGATTTTGAGACTTCAGCCTGGATTTCACAGAGAGGGTCACATTTGTATAATTTGTGCATATTATTTGCAGATACGATGGGTGGTGGATGGATGGATGGATGGATAGGCGGATGGACGGATGGATAGATAGATAATGCATTATCTGTGTTGTTTTAGAAAAAATCTAATTTCAATGGAACTTCCTGTAAAATGTGACCAATTCAAATCAAATTCAAGCTCATGAACTGAAAGGAATCAATTCTTCAATGAAGATAATGAGCGGCTGGCTCGGTGTCTCAGGATTTAACGGCTCTGTGCGCGGCCCGACCTTCATTGCCCTGTACAGAGAGGACGCCACGCTCTCTTTCTGTTTGCACGCTCCCCCTCGGACATTTCAGACCTTCTTTGAATTGTATTTTTTTTTAATAGAAACCTTTCCGTGTGTGTGACTCCTCTTCCAGACACATCTTCTACTGTAAACCGTGAGTCAACTTTTGAAAGATTACAGATGCACCATATATTGATTAAACAAAACTGACATCTGCGGCACCCCCCAAAGGCAGAGGTCACGCAAGGCCACGCAACTCATTTTCAGTGCTGTTGTTTTTGCGGTTCTGCTCCAGTGCTATTGCCTCATATGTTCTGTCATATGAAATATGCAACAGGCATATCATGGTGCCAGTGTGTCCGGAGGCCAGTTCAGTGGTATCTAGAGATCTACCACAAAAAATAATAACGCTGACTGGTATTGATTTATATGAATTATCACACTGATTTTGTGACATAGGATGCTGCAGATGCATTGTAAGATTATGAGAAATTGATCACACACAATGATGCATCATCTTTTGAATGCATCTTCCTAAAAAGTGGTCTGTTTTATTTAGTTGCCAGTTTCATTAGGTTGTTGTCAAGTTAAGGCAGCACATTCAAGTCTAAATTTGTCATTTTAACTTACAACATTTTTTGCCAAGGCAGATGTATTTTGTTATATTTAAGATAGTATATGTATTGTGTGAATTTGCACGGAGGAGCCAGGAACACGGAACGAGGAGACGAGTAATTAACAGAACACGGAGATGACAGAGACAGGTACACAATACTGTATTTCCACACGAAACAAGAAGTTTGAACATAACTGCCTCAAGACACAAAGGCTAATTAAATAATGATGATGGGCAGGGAAACACAAGGCAGAGGGACAGCTGTATTCAAGGACCTAGAGGACACGCTGGTCTCGTAGGTTCACTATTTGTCATGAGCAAGAAGTGCTGAATCGTCTTGATGATTTATCTGATGGTTCATATCGGCTTCGCTGTGGCTTTCAGCGGAGGCTGTTTTATGGACGGAACCAGCGGACCTTCATACTGGACGGAACCAGCGGAGGATGAATGGAACCAGCGGAGGAAGTGGCAAGGACCACGGAGGCATCTTCAAGTGGTCTGTTTTGGAACCAGCGGAGGCATTTGATGGAACCAGCGGAGGCAGTTGCCAGTGTTGGACGGAACCAGCAATTAAAGGTTGTTGGAACCAGCGGAGGTCGGTGAGCTAAAAGAGCTTAAGGGCAGCTCTTAAAATAACCACTCTTTGGAACCAGCGGAGGCTCTGTGAAGACATGACTTGGAACCAGCGGAGGCATTTGAGCAGGATGGAACCAGCGGAGGCAGTGGCAAGGACCAGCGGAGGTGATTTCAGCGAGGCATGTGCGGGCGGCGGCATTTTAACTTCGCGGGGAACCAAAACAGCCGCCGCCTCATCTTGGGTGGAATTTGCAGGAGGTTGCACGGAGGAGCCAGGAACACCAAGAACTTCTTACAAACTTTTAATTGACAGAGACAGGCCAAAGGGACATTAACAATAATCCACAGAAACATGGGCAGAACAGTATGAAGGGAACATTGGAAACACCTGTCAAGACACAAATGGAGAAATTTAAGAGAGTATGGGCAGGGAAACACAAGGCAGAGGAGACAGACTTTATTGTTCATCCTGAACAATTCTTTGTGAATTTAAGTGATAATAAATCTCACATTTCTTTAAGTTAAAAAGCTCTAGAACAGCATACTATCACACACAGTATGCAAATATGGAATACTGTTAAACCATGAAGTAAAATAAACCTTAACTGATTAAATAAAAAAATCTTCAAAAATGTATTTCAATGAGTTAAGGCAAAATATACCTTTTTCCTGTCACCAAAAAGTACTTTGTTCTTGAATCCTGTACAGTACCGGTTTATGGTTACAGGGCACATGTAAAAATGTGGCAGGGCACTCCTCAAAAACCTTTTATGTAGTACTGTATCCAAGGGCGTAGAATTTAGTAGGGACGCTAGGAACATGTCCATACCAATATCCAGCAACTACTAAATAGTCCCTAGCAATAATGTTTATCAAACAATTAAATATAGGCATATTTATCCTATATGTAGCAGCCTAACCATTGTGGTTGTAATTTCGGCCGCATCTGAAACAGGTCATGTTGATATTACCTAAAATGTTACACTAGAAATACATTAGAAAAACGTAGCCTATGTCCCTGAAAGGGAGCTTTTCTCAAATCTGTGTCGGTAAAACCATTGCATCACAAAATGATTCACTGTTTCGAAGCGCTCCAATCGGATCGTGTATTGTGAATCATTTAATTCAGATCGAGACTTCAAAGCACATTTCGCAAATCATTTGAATTAGATCTTCAGAGTTGGTTCACAACTCTTTTGATTCAGATCCAAACTTCAGAGCATGAATCATTTGATTTAAATCGGAACTTTGAAGCGGGTTTGTGAATTGTTATTCAGCACCCATATCGGGACTATGATCAGGACTTCGGAGCGCGTTCACAAATCATTTGATTTAGATCAAACTTCGGAGAAGGTTATGAATCTTTTGATTCTATCGGAGCGGTCGTGAATCTTTGATTTAGAAGAACTTCGGAGAAGGTTATGAACTTTTGATTCATATCGAACTTTACGTATCAATATTTAGGTCAGAACTTCAATGAAACTAACGACCATAGAACTTTAGCTCGGAACTTCGGAGCACGATGAATCATTTGATTTTCAGAACTTGAAGGATGAACGATTCATATGGAACTTCGGAGCGTGTATCGTGAATTATTTGATAGGTCGAACTCGGAGAAGATTATGAATCTTTTGACATATTATAGCGTGATCGTGAATTATTTGATTTAGGTCAGAACTTCGGAGAAGGTTATGAATCTTTTGATTCATATCGGAACTTCGGAGCGCGTATCGTGAATTATTTGATTTAGGTCAGAACTTCGGAGAAGGTTATGAATCTTTTGATTCATATCGGAAGAGGTCAGAACTTCGGAGAAGGTTATGAATCTTTTGATTCATATCGGAACTTCGGAGCGTGTATCGTGAATTATTTGATTTAGGTCAGAACTTCGGAGAAGGTTATGAATCTTTTGATTCATATCGGAACTTCTGAGCGCGTATCGTGAATTATTTGATTTAGATCAGAACTTCGGAGAAGGTTATGAATCTTTTGATTCATATCGGAACTTCGGAGCGCGTATTGTGAATTATTTGATTTAGATAAAAATTTGTACCGGGTTCGTAAATCACTATTCAGGTCGTAACTTCGGTGCGCGATTTTGGAGCGGGTTCGCAAATCATTTGATTCGGAACGCGAATGACTTGATTTAGATTGGACTTTCCGAAGCGGGTTCGGGAATCTTTTCTCCGATTCTTTCTTTTTTTATTAAACAGTATAATACATCAAACCATTGACCACAAAACAAATCAAAACACAGAATGTATACACAAATACAAATCCCCTGAGAATTTGAACCTTCCTGGTTTTAATAAAGTAAAAGTGTTGTATAATGTTTTTTGTATAACCACAGTTTTACTACAAATACCATGGTTAACCTTTAGCAAAACCATGGTTAATTTATTACCATGTAGCTTATAGTAACCATTGTGTGTGTTTTTTTGGTTAGTTTTTTGTTTTTTTTAGTAAAACCATGGTTAATTTTCGCAAGGGATGTATTGCCAGGTTAACAAGAAAAATAGAAAATAAATGTAACTTAAGAGGACACATAAGATGAATATAGAGATACAGTTTGGTTTTGCTTTTGTGTATGTGAAATTTTAGCTAGAAGGAAACACAAATAAGTTAAGTTATATTTTTCTGTTCTCACTTTTGAATCGTCAAACAATCCAAAGGAAAAATCTTTAAAACTGCTGCTGTAATATTGGTTTTACATAATACATTTTTTTTAATTATTGTCTGATGAATATGCTAACATAAAAAGCTCTCTTCATGAAGTAGCTACCATAAAGACGAGTGGGTGTTGTCTGCTATTATGTCCTCACCGATGTCAAAATCAAACCTACGCCCTTGTTACATCCTAGTACATTAATATGCTTGTTACACACTCAAAATTATGCAGTGTACCATTACAAAAAAGTACATACTTTATATTTAGTGCATAGCTTAAGCAGGCGAATTGGGCCGCAGCCTGCAGTCTCTCCAGCTGCCTTCCTCCATCATGGAGACTAGAGCCATTACTGCTCTAAATGATGATGTGCTCGCAGCACTGCGGCCCCGCTGGTGCAGATCCTTTCCGAGAGGGTGGGGAATGGGTACAGCTTGCTGCTTATATCTCCTTTCTTCAGAATCACTGTGCAAAAGCCTGCAAGAGAATTGCTCTCTCACTTGATCACTGCGGGTGTCAAGCGACATGCCAAAACAGATTAATGCGTGTGACAGTGATTGTGCATGTGTAGTTTCATGTGTTTGTGTGAGATCATTAAGTGTGCAAGTGGAGGGCAACTGCAAGATAATGTTCCCGAACTTGCATGTGTGCATTTGTGTGTTCACACGTGCATATGCATGGCACTGCCAGTTTACACAACAGTCTTGGCGCAGGGCCTAGCCAGGTGGCACTGTGCACGCTTCAAATGCGTCCTCATTTCAGCATCATTCCTCTTGCTCAGACTGATGCCAGTTTTCTGCTGGTCTGTTTATCCTGCCTTATCTCGCCTGTCACATAAAACCTGCTTCCTGTCTGTCACCTTTATTCCTAAATGTCAACATGAAATCAAAGTTAAGCCTGGATACTTTCATGTATGAATGTTACAGTGTTTTTGATTTTTTGATTTAGAAACAATATTTCACTATATTGGTCTAGATTCATATAATTCATAGATTTTTATTTAAATGAGAAACATTGATGCAAATAATTACAAATATTGTAATTATGCAATATAACGTCTATGTACCAAAAATTCAAACTACAGAAAAATGTAAAGGTGTTTATTACGCAAGTATATGATAATTATTACTATTTTTTTTAAGTAGTATTTGAGTATTTAGTGTTACATATTTAACTTTAGACAAAGTTCACATCATTTTCAGTGATTCACTCATTTGATTCATTATTCAACCAAAACATCAAGTGATTCATTAAATATTCATTTGATTCATTTATTCAAAAAAACACAGTAACTGTCTTTGTAAGTGATTCATTACATCATTCACTCGTTTGATTCATTTATTCAGGACCAAAACAGTAACTGTCTTTGTAAGTGATTCAAAAAATCATTCACTCATTTGATTCATTTATTCAGGACAAAACCAGTAACTGTCCTTGTGAGTGATTCATTACATCATTCACTCGTTTGATTCATTTATTCAGGATCAAAACCAGTAACTGTCTTTGTAAGTGATTCATTACATCATTCACTCGTTTGATTCATTTATTCAGGACCAAAACCAGTAACTGTCTTTGTAAGTGATTCATTACATCATTCACTCATTTGATTCATTTATTCAGGACCAAAACCAGTAACTGTCTTTGTAAGTGATTCATTACATCATTCACTCATTTGATTCATTTATTCAGGATCAAAACCAGTAACTGTCTTTGTAAGTGATTCATTACATCATTCACTCATTTGATTCATTTATTCAGGACCAAAACCAGTAACTGTCTTTGTAAGTGATTCATTACATCATTCACTCATTTGATTCATTTATTCAGGACCAAAACCAGTAACTGTCTTTGTAAGTGATTCATTACATCATTCACTCGTTTGATTCATTTATTCAGGACCAAAACCAGTAACTGTCTTTGTAAGTGATTCATTACATCATTCACTCGTTTGATTCATTTATTCAGGATCAAAACCAGTAACTGTCTTTGTAAGTGATTCATTACATCATTCACTCATTTGATTCATGCAAACACAGAATCAAGTATACATGAATCATTCATTTATGAGTGATTCATTAAATCATTTGCTCATCTGATTTGCTCAAAACACTGCTTTATGTAGAAACAAAACATGTGACCGTCTGTGTGAGTGAGTCATTAAATCATCCACTTATCTACTTTATTCAAAAGCAGATTCACTGTGGAACATTCATTCATGAGGGATTCATTAAATCATTCACTTATCTGATTCATTCAAGAAACAGATTGAGGATTATTTATTTAAGAGTGATTCATTAAATCATTCACTCGTCCGATTTATTCAAAAACAGAATTGGACTACATTCACTTTTGAGTGATTCATTAATCATTTGCTGATCTGATTTTTTCAAAAGTTTTATTTATTTATTTAGGAACAAAACATGTAACTGTTTTTATAAGCAATTTATTTAATCATTCACTCATCTGAATTATTCAAAACCACTGATTCATTCAGTAACGCCACTACTGTGTGTTGCTCTAGGATGCATAATGATTCATGATTCATTATTTAAAAGCAATATCACACTAGAAATCGTGCTGCTGGTCTGAATATCAACATGTTTACGAGTTTAATATTGCTTAAATATCTACCGTTTATCAGGGTATTAGCCATAACTGAAATGCATGCTGGGCTAAAGTGTACTTTTTAGAGTTATAGATGAGTTCTTCTCTTTATTATTACACCTGTCTCTTGCAGGTGCCTCAAATCAGTTGTCGCTTATGTCAAGCAGTTTAGTTCTAGCAGCCAATTGTAATGCCTGTCATCATCTTCATTATCATTTCATCTGTCTTGAACTGATTTCAAATGACGGTCACAGTCGCAGGCATAAAAACCACAAATAAATGTGTGCAAATGTCAGGAGTAATAATGTCCTCTCCGCGTGGCTTCACAAAGGTCAAGATCTGGTCTCTCTTTGGCCAAACATCCACGCAGGAATTCATTCTGGTCATGCAAGCATCCTATTCCTTTTCCCTCGGAGCGATGGCATCAGTAGGGAGTTCGATTCGAGCCCGAAGATGCATCAGGGCTGGACTGACATAAAAAAGTGGCCTTTGAGAGCAGTAATAAAGCTGGCTGAGGTGTTTAGTTGCATGCTTGTCCCTTCTGCATTTTGCAGAGCTTGTTTGCTAGGATTCAAAACAAGTAGCAAATGCAGTCATGTCAGATTAGCCATGCAGAGAAAAAAGGCTTGTTACATAATCCAGCAATGCACCTTTTCACAGAGAAAGAGATTACATTAGTGGTGCAGCCATGACAGGGTGGAGGAAGAAAGAACACATCATGTTTGATGTGTGAATGTAGTCTCCATATGAACAGTGTGTGTGGGCTCTGGGTTTCTGCATCAGCTCTCACAGATGATGCTAACAAACCTTGAGCAGCAGTTACTGTGTGTGCATATGAAAAAAAATCAAAGATCGTTTTAATATCTTAATTGTTTCTCTTAGAGCAAACTCTGGAGAAATACCTTCGTAATCTCACTTGTGTCTCCAAATATGCTCAGATTGATGAAAGTTTTTTTATTTATACTTTCCTAGATTGTATTTATATTGGAATGTTTCATGCCTTGTAGTCTTGGATATGTATATATATATATTATATTATTTTTTTATTTTTTGCAATGCAAATATTTTTGTCCTGTTGTCTTGATTTTACTTGAAGTGACCTTTTATTTCAATAATATCTTCTGCTCACCAAGGCTGACTTTATTTGATCAAAAATGGACTAAAAATTGTAATATTGTGAAATATTATTACAATTTAAAATAACTTGTTTCTGTTTGGATTTGTGTTCCTGTGATGCAAAGCTGAATCTTCAGTGTCACATGATAACATGAAATAATTATAATATGATGACTTGGTGCTCAATACATTTATTGTTATTATCATCAGTGTTGAAAACCGTGGATTCTTGGAGCAGAAAGTTTTAATCTTTCTTACCCCAAACTTTATAACCATTGAACCCCAGATATTTTAAGTTAATTTTCCAATAATTCACATGTTCGTGGTTTTCTGATGTCACTTAATGATCACATGACCTGCACATAAACTAATAAAATAAACTAATAAAATATTACAGTATTACAGTAATTTTAAAATTTAAATATTGATTTTTTTTATTTTAATTAATATTTTAATTCAATTTTAGTTATTTCTTTAAATATTTTTTTATGATTAACGATTGTATTTCTTTTAATGAACTTTAGGAGAAACAAAGACAAAATTTCAAACTTTATTAATTGTATAGTTATCTAATTTTACTGAATGTGTATTTTTCTGGTTTTATTTATTTGAACGATTTT